>CAKNXH010058412.1:74682-108492 GCA_932178445.1 Andricus quercusramuli | reverse complement strand
GGTGTGGTGTGGTGTGGTGTGGTGTGGTGTGGTGTGGTGTGGTGTGGCATGACATGACATGACATGATATTAACTATATTCAATATGAATAATTGTAACAACGATTAATATAATTAGTGGTGATCAAAATGAATAAATAAATAGATTCACTATTTATTGAGAATCTCACTCCGAAAATCGAACTTTTTCCTTAGACTCGCTGTGAAAAGTATTGTACTTGACATGTGAGAAGCAGGCAATCCCCGATTCGTGTGATGTCATCACTCGCCTTCGGCTCGTGACGCCAACTTCACACTCATCGGGAATTGCCTACTTTCCACACTTGTCAAGTAAATAGCTATTACTTGCAATTTTCATATGTTTTTAGGTATCTGGCAACTGGTGAAAGTTTTATCTCACTACAAGGACAGTTCCGTATTGGCGTGAGCACAATCCATAAGATTATATCCCAAGTTTTGAATACCATTTGGGAAACGCTGCAGCCAATTGTGGTTAAAATGCCAGATTGTTCAGAGGGATGGCAAAAAATTATTGACGACTTCAATGAGAAGTGGTAATTTCCTCATTGCTGGGGGCAATGGACGGAAAGCAGGTTATCATGGAGGTAATGGTATGAAAATTTATATTTTGTAGAATTATCTTGTATGAGAAATGGAATGATATATCATAGTATAAAGACAATTTGTTGAATTGTTTTCTAACATTTTACAATTAAGATTGAAATAAAAGAGGTGACAATGGGTAATTATCACAAACTAATTTTTTCAGGCTGAGGCACATAGTGATTCTGCAAACTTTAATTATAAACACCAGCACAGCCTAAACATACTCGCTAGTAGTAAGGCACCACTTCGACCAGACACCCCTTCCACTACTCCTTAGCCCCCCTCACCGCACTATGGCGCCGATTCCCCTCGCCCTCAGGCAGTGTGTCTATGAAGAGTTGACGCCCTTCAATGTATATGACCTTAGTTATCTCACTCTAATGGTTACGTACTTTCTCTCTCACCTGACCTAGACCACATAATGCTGAAGAGTGGACCCAAAAATGCAGCACGTGCGTGTGTGAAGAAAATTCGTGGGTTGTATCTTACGACTTAACTCTATATGGTCTTAATTATCTTGCTCTAGCGGTTACGTCTATCATCAAATTATGCATTTCACGATGAAAAGATATAATTTAAACTATGCAGTGTTGTACTTAAATGCTACTTATACATTAGAGGGGTTAGGATCTTTTAAATGAAAACATAACATTATACATATTAATTTAGCTACATTTATTGAATGAAATATTTTGTAAAGAAAAATAGAATACACATAATGATCATAACATTTGACGTATATTTTATAGTAAGAAAAGTGTGGCTAATTTCGATGAAGCTGTCTGTGTACATGATACAAGGACACTATTTTGTTTACAATATTTAACACGACTTAGTTGTCTGTTTCTCATTGAAGAAGAGCTTTCCTTCCATTTATTTCTCTTTAACAGTTTTTTGTAAAATTTACGGACGATATTATCATTTTCTTCCAGATTATTCGTAAAGAATTTAGTAAAATCAGACAAAGAATAATTATGACACATGCAATGAAGAAACATAATAAAGTATTGGCCACACACATCCGAAGTCGCACTTTGTAGTCTTGTTGTATTCCATCTGTAGAAGGAACAATTTTCCCGTAAACGAAGAAGATGTTCAGGTACAAGAGGTGGTAGCCCGTAACTGTCAAAGTAGGTAGCTCGTCCGTTGTTTCCGACGTACATGGCGACCCAATGGGTACCAGGCTGTTTATGTCCATCCGTATTAGCAACAATTGCAGCTGGTTTTGTCCAGCGCTTGGGAATCTGATCAGCAGAAAATACACCTACTGTCCTTGCTTCTGTGAGACGGAGCACTTGTAGTACCTGGAGACTGTTCATACTTTGAACATATCAGATTTGATTGTGTGGACAATTCTAAAGTATCCACCCATAAATCTTCTGAAGTGTATGAAAGGTTATGTCCTATGGTTGTAGATGATATGGCTGGATGTGTACTGCAGACAGATGTTTTATTGTATGAGTACGAAAGCACCCCATCTAGTCGTTCATTCTCGATCCATTTCTTCAGTCGCAGAACATTATTAAGAGCACACACAAATTTTGAGTCTTTTTTTACCCCATGATGGAAGTAAAATTCATCCAAGAACTCCAACCTTTTAAACGATGGGCAGCTTAGTTCCTCCAGGTTTGTGATGCGACTACTTGTGATCTTTTGCAGCAAAAGAGCCTTTTCATGTCCTCGAGTGTATATTAGTCTAGCAGTTCGGGCAACGTCACGAAGATTCGCATGAAGAAAATTCATTGAAACATCTCCTTCAAACCATTCAATTCCATGATGTTTACAACTGAGCCAATTATTTTGTCTTTGAGATGGGCTTGTGAGATCAGTGAAAGCATAAGGTGGAGAGGTGATCCAATGAGCTATACAGTGACGATCTAGAGTAACTATAGCTACTTCTTTAGGTATAAAACGACCAGAATCATCACGAAACCCTTTTATATCAATCACGTAATCAACCATGAATATTTTTAATACGCTATATAGAAGTAGAGAGTTTCTTACCGCGACGAACAAGTAGAGACTGAGGTATTCCATGAGGAGGCTTTTCCCTACATAGAAAGTACCACCACTTCAACTAAGCACTGAAATCTGCTATAACTTGTCTAGACGAGTCTATTTCCAAAACATTATCATACTCTGCGTATACTAGACAATTAATTGTGTTAGCAAGTGCCTCTTCGAAGCGTACTTCAATTCTGAGACTCCCATGTTTTACAAGATTCCAATGAGAATACGCATCGACATAGAGTCCTTTAGTGTTGAAGGTCGGTTGTAGAGGTTTTGAAGGTATTTGGGTACCATCAAGATAAAGTGATAGATGATTGATTTGAAAATTTTGAAAATTGAAAGGATTTTTGTTGCCATTGCCATTATATGCAGTATTCTCCACAAATCCTATTATTATTCTTTTTGGCAATTGACCAAGAATAACATTGTCAAGAGTTTCAGCGGGTACACCCGAGTGTATCGTTAAGGCTTTTACTTCAACACGTGTGATGGAATATTTTGCAGTACCCTGAGATAGAGCCTTAGCGTGTGCAAGAAGAACACCAGGATTAATTTTTGCTCCGCGAACAAGTAGCGAGGCCTCTTCAATACGCACGTGACAGCTGTTTGTAGCATCCATGAGGCAGAAAGTGTCCTTTGAGCGAACTAGCCGAAGTCGTAATTCGACACCATTGATAAGAAATTTATCTTGATTGAAAACGTCACAGTGTAAATGGCCTATAAGATCAATGGATTTATCAGCACCAAAATATTTCTGTCGAGATTTTAAACCTTCATTAGCATCAAAATCATCCATTTTTCCAGCAGTATCATTATACCACAGAGATGATGTAAGATGACTATCTTTGGCAGCTGGGCCGTAGTTAAGTAAAGTCTCGATGTATGCTCGATATGCATAAGAGTTACTAGGAGGTGATACTACTTTTTGATTGACATATACATCCACCTGATTGAACAACGAATGCATGAAATTGTTTACTGGCCCTACATTATCTATTTGGACTGTATTTGCGGCTACTCTTGCAGGAGTTACTAATTTCACTCGAAGACTGAGCATAGTGTGTGCTAAGTCAAGGTACTCATGACCATGACCAGGAACAACAAACTCTATCGGAGCGTCATCAGTGAGTGAAGAAACGGGTTTATAATGAACCCATTGCGAGCTTTCTATAGATGTCTGTGTTGGAGGCAGTGAGAAAAGATCTAGCTCTGACTTCAAGCACTCACAGGAATGAGAATGAAGA
Organism: Andricus quercusramuli; assembly: GCA_932178445.1. Taxonomy (NCBI): domain Eukaryota; kingdom Metazoa; phylum Arthropoda; class Insecta; order Hymenoptera; family Cynipidae; genus Andricus; species Andricus quercusramuli. The sequence continues at coordinate 104,633 of CAKNXH010058412.1, read as the reverse complement.
AACGACATTATTACTCTTATTTATTTCCGAAAATATCTTTAATTGTGCGATTACTTGTTTTTGTATTTTTATTATTTTTAGTAGCCTTTTTTCTCTTTATCGTAACACGCTTTTTGATTTTTCTACCTGAGCTTTTTTTTCTCTTTTTTACTCTATTTGTCTTGACGACGTGAAGTGTACCACGATTAGAAATAGACTGAACCACTTGCTCCTTCCTTTTATGTTTAAAACCCGAACCGTTCATGATATGATCCATTTTATCCATTGCACGACGTTTCAAATTTTGACTGGATTCTCCAAAACGATTCTTAACGGAAATTTTGAGATGTATCTTATTGTCCATATCATTCATAACATTCATACCGGTTCTAAGAGCTTCTTTTCCGATGACTCGAGCACCGTTAGTTGAGAAGGGGAGAACACGTCGAAATAAACCTCCGAGAAAGCTACCAATTCCATGACCCTTTTGATATGGGGCTCCAATGTATATTTGTGGTATACCTCTTCCACCTACTTGTGAGGAGTAATAATCTATATAATGAGCCATTATTTTTCTCTTATCTAGTCAATACGCTTAAAATGAAGTGTAGCTGTCAGCGTACCGTACTCGAATGGTATTGCAAACCAATGTGAACTCTTATATCAATTTCAATGGTTGGAAAACCTGTGCTAAGAACTGGTATGTAGTTAGGTGATGAAAAATGGGTGACTTGTGTTATACCAAAATTGTAATCTGTTGTATCTAAAGAAACTGTACGTGAAAGTGGTGCTCTTACATCTCCCGTAACACGTGGTTCACAAATATTGCAGTAAATAAATAATTTATCCGGAAGAGCACTTGATAGACTAGGTGGGTGTCTAGTAATGTATTCTTTAGTTTGAATTGGGATTAGATTATCCGGAGCAAATCCAAGAATACGTGATAATTTATCACTAAGTACCAAAAAATGGTGATCAGTCAGACATAGTTCATCACACTGTTTTTGTATACTTACGTAACTACTTTTAAATTTGTCATATTTAAATCTAAGATGTTGACTCATTTCTGGAAGACTGTTTAGATTATTTAAAAGAGACACAATATTTGCATAAAGACCGGCTTGAAAGAAATTAACAAGAGGTTTTTTCCACATAAGGGACATCTGTCCATCCTTCTTTTCTCTCAGAGCAATAAGATCTATTACATCTCCTAACTTATCCTTCATATTTTCATCAGTCATTTCATCTTCCCTCATACTAATAGGTACGTTATATTTGTGAAGAAGGTCAATACCTTTCTCAATGTATTTTCTGTTTTTACTATTACCATCATATTGTGGATATTCATATCCTGCAGCCCCACTATTCATAAGAACAATACGATTTTCAAATGAATCATCGTGTCTCGCATGCAGAAATGTACGAGGAAGTTGTATTTCTGTGAGTGCTACGACCCACTGTCCTTGTAGACGAATCTCATGTGGCAATTGTGTGATAAAATTGGAAGTGGTATTTCGGGAAAATATTTCATACTACTATTGCTTGGTAAAATAAGGTAAAATTGATCGATATTCATTTTTACAAGTTTTTTAAATTTGAGGCTGGAATCCACGAATTAAATTTGTCAGGATAACCTACCCACTTGACGAGAAATTGTTTTTTGTTTCCCTTGCCTTTAGTCTGTAATATTTTTTTAATTCGAAATTCGTCCTTCTCAATGTTTTTATTTTTGACACCAGTCAATTCTTGATCGTAAAAAACACCTTCTATTTCTTCTCCTGCTAAATCTTTCAACTCATACATGTAAGGTGCTTGACTTCTTCCTGTAATGACCCGCCTTACAACAAACAATTCTTCACTCCAGCCAGACTGATAACCTTTCTCAAATACACCTTTCTCACGACTGATTCTGACATTGTCGTCAACACTGTATTTAGGCTTTCCTTTGGACTTTTTTTCTTTACAGAAACGACGCTGAATATTTGCTCGAGCTTCGGCTGCATTCGATAAATTAAATTCCGACGGTGTCATTCTAATACTAGAATGTCTAGCATTATTGTAACCACTCACAATTTGTTGTAAAACATCAATATATCGTCGAGTATTTTTGTGCGTAAAATACCTCCACATACGTTCCTTGAGTGTACGGTTGAAACGTTCGACTACGGCTGCTTTAACGTTAGGATCCCGTGTCACGCGGAATTTTATCCCATTATCAGTCAGATATTTTTGAAACGAAGCTCCTAAGAATGCCTTTCCTTTGTCTGATTGTAAACAGAAAGGAGTACGATGATTACTTTTTTGTAAAATACGTTCAGAAGCATTTTTAACATCCAGTGTTGTTTTATTTCGAAGTGTCTCAACCCAGGCGAATTTACTTAAGATATCAATTACCACTAAGAGATAGCGATAATTATCGTTATAAGTAGAAACACTTTGCATGTCAATTAAATCACATTCCCAAACCTCATCAAAATTGGAAACTGTGTAATGAGCTCTTTGAAATTTTTGTCGAATAGGCCTGTGTAAAGTGAATGCGTCCTGAGATTTCAGCCAATCAAGTACTTGTGTGCGAGATACTTTACCACGTGTAGCACGAGTTAATTTTTCTGCTCTACCGTAGGAAGCAGGATGACCAGGATTATAGTATATTTCTTCAAGTAGCTTCATTTTAGGATAAAAGATTGGCACTTGGTTAGCATTCCTGAACCAGATTGCACCTTTTCTCGACGGCTACTTCTTCTAATTCTACTGCGACTCCTCTCACGAATTGAATTATTAGGAGTTGCAAGAGTTTTATTTATTCTGACCTCATCCTCAGTAGTTTCATCATCTGTTATGAGAGATTCTTGGTTCAATCGGTAGTTGATGTCGCGCTGTATCTGCTTAAGTTGAGTCCAATATTCATGATTTATCACGAGCTCTCGCGGTGTGCCAAGCTCTTGAAGTATACGGGCAAAGTGACTTCTTCCTGGAGGGTTAGCACTTTTTCTATACCTCAATGCATCATTAACGAGGTCTGTAATGTTTGAATGTTCAATTCGTTTTCCGTCAATGATCACCGAGCCATATTTATCCCATTTTATTCTGTCGGCAAAGTCAGGCTTTGTTAGGTGATTGAGTAATAATGTACTTTTAGACCGAAAAGATTTAGGTACATTAGCTATAATATCCTTTACAGGCATAAACTCATGGGAATCATTATCTGTATTTTCAGAATAATCCATTTTCTCAGCAGTTAATTTCCTACTTTTATCGACAAAGAAGAGAAATTTATTCAACACTTGACTGTAGTCTTTCCACCTTTCACGTTCATCGTACGGAAAAGGCGAGAATAAGATTCGACTCATTTCAGAATCTAATCTACCAAGATTGTTTCCAGGAGTCTGTGTAGTTGCACCAGGTATCGATGGTATAACCGGCGAATCATTATTATTATTGTTATGTAAAGATGTCTGATTTATCGTCTGCATTTGTTGATTAATTTTGTACACTTGCTCGCTAGGAATCAGTACCATTTTTCTTGTATGCTCCATATTATTGAAAGTTCTACGAAGAAGATTTGAACAAATTGGAGAGCAAACCACCAATGATTGGTCCAAGCAGGAGAGGCAGAAATCCACCTTTTTGAACAATAAATTTTTTCTTGCTTTTCCATGTACCGCGCGTTTCAACTAACTTTCGTAGTGTCTTTCTATGTTTTTTCAATTTTAGCTTCTAATCATCTTTAAGAGGAACATTTCCCAACAAGATGTTTAAGCCACACTCACAAATGCACTTTACGAGTTTGACATCAGATGTTTTTAGTATTGCCTGTCGTTGATCTGGATTTAGATGGCAAAGGGCATGTAAAACTATGACATTCTTACTGCCTATTGACTTGCAACCTTTCGGCATCATCACAAATGTGCAACTGGAACTTGACAATCACTGTTTCTCCCCTTTATACTCTTCACTGGTATGTAAACGTACTGATGAGGATCGTCCGGAAATATACTTGTGCGGTAGCGACAATTGTCAGGAGTTGATTGTTTTAAGTCTAGAAGTAAATAGCCATGCGGTTGAGAAGTTGCATCGTGATAGGCTTCTTGTATAAATCGTGGGCCTTCAGGACAAATCTGGCGCGCAAGATGTTGAATTTGAGCCCGATCTCGAGGATTTTTAAACGTGACAATATAGTTCGCATTTAGAGAAATATCTCTTTGACCATGCCCTTGATGGAAAAGATTTTGAGAAATGAAAATTACACTCAAATTTTTATGATGACTTCCTTTAGTAAAAAGATCTAAAATTGTGCTACTCGAAGATTCTCTCATTAAATCGTCGAGAATTATAAGTTTAGGCCTTGAATCATTGGAATAATCAGAAGATTGTGGTAATCCTTCACAAAACTCTATCTCTTTTCCATATTCTTCATAAGCTGTTTGCCACTCTGAATAATAGAAAATTATTCGATCAATTTGTGTATCGCACATTCGGTTGAGATTTCGGAGGAACTTTTTTACAAAGAAAGTTTTACCATAACTTGTTGGACCACATATTAGTGACGTGAACGGATGCTCCCAGCGCGTGTCCATGTTGAATAGTGATACATCGTCAGTCAAACCTTGTAATTTATATATACTGGTAAATATTCATACCGCTAGAATGAATCTTAGTTGGCTTTTGTACTCATGTTGTGAGTATTTTTGCAATTCGCTTATTGATATTTGAAAAAATTATTTCCTTTTTTAATTAGCTAATTTTTCGCGATGTCAGGGTTATGAGCTAATACCCCTGACCCAGCACGTCCTTCATGAGCTTATTTGACGTGCCTTTCCACACGCCTAAAATTCAGCTTATTTGACGTGCCTTTCCACACGCCTAAAATTCAGCTTATAAAGGCGTGTTCCCTACCGCCCCGCCGCGGTCGTCGTCGCCCACCCCCCTCGCCGAAAAAGATTGTTTTTCAGCTATATTCAGGATAGGGGCTACAACTATAAAGGATAATGAGTGAAATTAGACTATTCATATTATAAACGTACATTTTTATTTAAATATTTTAATTCATGATTGTACATAATGATTGTGCATTTATCAGGATATTGATAATGTTTAATAATTGAACAACTATTGTGAGATGAATTAATCATAGCACATGTAGACATCATATTCATGACTCGCCATGATTTTTCCCGGTATGATATCCAGAGCTGTTTGGCTGCAGCAGAACATTGTATCCTCTAATACACTCTGGTCACAGCGCATTATAGGGCCTCCAAATGGTTGAAAGATCATTTCTGAAAGCATAAGGAGTAAATATTCTTATTATTAAAATACAGAAATCTTATATATAATTAAAATTAAGTGAAAAAAGTGTACCTACACATTTTTCATTCAACGCTGAGATAGTTTTCATACAAAGCGTAGGAATGAGAGATAATTCATTTTAGCCTTTGGACGTTATAAATAAATTAATTACGGAGGGATAATCTGTTTTGACCTATTCATGCTGTATGTAACCAAAGGGGAGAGAATCATGATTATAAATTAACCTTCTTTTAGTGTAAACAGGTTAACAGGTTTTATGTTCATTTTTGGTGACTACGTGGTGATATTCAGTTCTACGAATGGCTCTATAATGTAAATTAATCGGGGAAGCCTTATTAACCACAAGATCGCATATAGAGTCGAAGTTTATGATTAGAGAGTTTTTATAATTTAGAGTAATGCCTTTCACTTTGCAAACATATTGCTGCTTACCATCAGGTGACCGTACTTTAAAGGCAAAAAATTTAGGTCCACCCGAGACAAAAGTTTCAATATAACTTCCCGAACCATAAACTTCGAGCTCATCTGTCATATCCCCTAGTAAACATCCTGTATCTGGGTAATATTCACCTGCCTCATTTTTACTAGCGAAAATGACAGAATCCGTATCAAAATAGAGAACACGACGATCTAGTTTTTTCAAATAACCATACAATTTTAAACGGGCCTGTGCTGTTGTGTATGCGGCTATAACTACATTAGTAACAGGCGATGGGGCTACAGCTTCGTCTTTATACATCCAAGATGCATAAATATTTTCCTGGTCTACTGGTAAGATATTGGTAAGAACTTTATCTGGACTTTCAATAATATCAATTAAAGCTTTCTGGGTGTCTAATATTTCAGTGTTTGGCATATTTTGACGTTGTCCAAATTTACCCCAGAAAGAATTTAAACAGAGCTTAGCCAGTGATCGTAAACCAGGATTTTTTTTATGTTTTCCGGATCAAGCTGAATGCCCTCTAAATCAAAAAATTTTTTCACATATGCTTTTTTACGCTCCTCGGTGGTACAATCAGAAGGATATCCGCTGGCTTCATGTTTAAGCTTGAAAAATCCATTCATATATTGTACAAAGAGACCACCGATTTTTGAGGTCGGGTCATACTGAGTTGTCTCATATTGTCAAATCTCAAAAATCGATGTAATTTTGTACCCATTTTCGACAGCCACTTTTAGCTCATCAGAAACCCATGTGCCCCCTATTTCTTTCTCAATGATACTATCGGCATATGGACAATCTTGCTGTAACTGCAATTCACAACAAGTTCTGCACAGAGGGCACATCAGTTTACCGTTCATACGAACAGGAAGAACAGGCAAATAACTATTAGTAGGTGGTAATACCCTACATTTTATAAGACCCTCGACATTGGTTAAATCATTATCTGGTCCAGTTAATTCCTTACACTCATCACCAATATAAACTTTTGGTTGACCTATGGGGAATTTTCCATATTTTGATATAAATGGATATAAGGAACAAACATCCAGATAAGAGATTTTTATATTGTCTCTTGCCTTATAATAGGAAAATGTATTTCCTGTTCTTCCCCCGTAGAAAGCATCGCGAGGATTAAGAGCACCGTGCATTAGAAGAGGATGGTCTTTTAAAAACTCGCTTAATGCAGGATCTCTGGATTTTAACCTATCAAAGTCACACTCCCACATCTCAACTACTTCGTAAACCTTTTCTCGAAGTCGTCCAGTCTGGGTCCGTGTACGCTCGAAACGGTCACTCATGCTTTCAGAATTTTTACCGAAACCTATTCTTTTATAACGATTAGTTTGATTACACCGGGAACAACCGTGCCAGTAACAACCGTGAAACTGATAAACAGTTTTTTTATTTCTAAGCGTATCCTCATAATAACCATCAACTAATACACCTTCAGGTAGTCTGTATTCTAGTGTTCGGCCAGCATGAATGATTTCTAAGTCTAATTCACTCTCTACAGACGAAAGCCATTCGATAGCCTTTTTCGACTGTTTATTTGCTAACCTATAGCCCCCAGTTGGTAGGACACCTATTATGTCGGACTTTAAATCATTTTTCCTAAAAACTACTGAGCAAGCTGATGCAATGGTGACGCTTTCGAAAAAAGGATCAACATTAGTTACATTCTCGGAAAGCTAGACAAGCAGTACAAAGAATATCAACGTCATTTATACAGTACGTTCTAATTTCATTTTTAAAATTAAAAATGTAATTAGTTTCAATCAATTCTTCATACCACTTGTCAAATTCTTTACGGCCCTCTAAGGACATCGTATCTGGGGAGTAAAAATGTTTAGCTGGTAATTTACCTACATATAGCTCATTCTGCGGTGTGTTGAAGAGGTGCGGAAATGTACCTTTCTTTGCCTCTTCTTAACCGAAGGCTGCAGGCATAGCACTTAATGGCATATGTAGATAATTAAGGCTATCAATGAATCGTGTTTTTTTTACTTTCAGCAAAATTACGGTAGTACCATTTAAAATAAGCTCTGGCGGTTCATTAGTACTTCTATTCTTAATGAGTTCTCTAAGAATGAATTGCGCATTGGAACCTTTCGCATTATGTGCTATGCAAACGGTCTCATCAAAATGCTTCAAATCACGAATAGCGAACTCAGTGAACTGGGCCACAGGATCCTTATCAAAAATATATTGGCGCACACCACACCATTGACATTTTACATTGGGATCCGGATCGTTCATACAATCTTCACAAACCTGCTGTGCTACACACAAATTAGGTTTGTGAATATTTGTTGATTCGTCACCTTTGACTTCTTCACATTGCTGTGTTTCGAAGTCATAGAAAATGTAAGCCACTTTTTTAGTTTTTGGCTGTCCTCTTTTATCTTTTTTAATTTCTAGGGGTGCCATAAAACAAAAATGATTGATTGGGCAAAGTTTCTTACACGTTGTGCAATCAGAGAAGCCACATTTATGTACCTCCCCTTTCTTGGTTTTCTCAGAGTTAAGTAACTTTGAACAACCATTGCAGATTTGCAATACAGAGCAAATACTTTTACCTGTAGAGTGTGAATTAGAAAGTAAATGTTTCCTGAAACATTCAACTCCATAAGAATACCGTCGACAGTCCCCACATTTAATATTGTCATTTTTTTATCCATGTCAGCATTGACTTTACATGATGGGGAACTAAAACAAGCGTCACATTTCATTGTGCACATGTGATCAGTTTGTCTCAAGTAAGCCTTATTACATGGTATACAAAACTTTTTCGCGGCGCCAGCCCCGACTAAATTTAGTATAGCACTATAATGAAAATTTGGATGACCTTCATAAAGTGAATAAATATTGTGCTTGATCTCACTACCTGTATTTGTTATTTCCGAACAACCCTCGTAAATAGCCTTATCTCTCCCTTTCCCGAAATCTTTAAAATTGAAAACTGTTATTGCAATCTGAGCTTTTGCCAGATATTTTTGATATGTAATTAGTTCAGGCAGGCCACATCCAATATCTGGTATTATTACACCAGCACCTCTAGTAAGCTTTTCAGCTGCCTTAATTTGTACTTTGAGCTTATCCCTGTTACTTATACTTCTATACTCTTTTTTAAAATTATTATTATTCGGATCGGACTGACGATTTGCATTAGCAATCGCTACTACGATAGCCTGGGGTAGACACATGTTATTGTTGTTAGTTATAGTGTAAACCGATTTTTTAAAAACTTTGCTAGCTAGCTTCACACGACCTTTTCCTGCTATTACACTTACTCGCGTAATCACAACTACAAAGGTGTCATCAATATTAAAACTTATGGCACTTAGAACTACTGATTCTACTAATTTCCACAAGTCTTCGAAATGCAGATCTTTGAGGGGTAAAAAGGCTTTCCAGGCAACTCCTCTGCTAAACCCATCCGATCCAAACACAATGCCCACTAAATCTGTTTCCTTACACCACGAGACTATATAATTATATAACTCTAAAAAGGCTAATTCCAACCAAATAACAAGATTGTTCTCCCCAGGAGGTACAATTCTAAAAGTTAATTTTTGCCCGTTTGTGACAAATTTTCTTACATATTGGTCACTCTCGTCTATTTTTATTATAAAGGGGACTAAAATGTCACTCATTCCTACCTTGTGGTTGGGCATCATGTAGATCTTCTGAGAGACTTTCAACAGCTTCATCAGTCATCGACTGGCCATGAGAGTCTTTTCTTGTGGGAGATGTGCTAACCTCCATAGTTTTGGATGGGCCTGCAATCGCACTAGGGTATGAAGCTGCTGTCACATGAATCGGGGTCTGCTTCCTATTCGACCCTACTTGAGCCGATGTGTTTTTTACACAATTTTGAACTTCTGAAAAATAATAATTTTTAAAATCATTCTTTCTTTTGTAGACGAGTGTTTAGGAATACCTATGTTATGTATATATACACATATAATTTACATTACCTTTTCGTTTCAGTTCAAATGTAGATTCATCCATGTTTTTTCGCATTTTCTGCTCCTTTCGTACTTCCTGAAGAACTTTTTTTTGTTTCTTCTGGATCTCCTCGAGATTCTCCTTTGCAATCATGTTTGCCCGGTATTCATCCTGCTTCCTTTTTGCTATTTTTAACCTTTCTTGCTTTGCAATCTCTCTGTTTATTTTATCATCCTGCAATTTGCGCTCCTTTTTTAAATCTGTCTCTCTAATTTGGGAAATTTTCTTCAATCTGATTTCCCTTTCTTTAGCTGCTTTGATTTTTAATGTTTCTTGAATTTTTTCTGTCTAAATTTTTCCCTCTTATCCTGCTGCCTACGTCTATTTTCCTGTACTAGCTTCTTAGATTTGTTTTTAATTTTTCTCTTTATTTGTGAATCTGGCACAATGTCCTCGTCAAAGTTTTGCTTCTTTGAGCAACCCGATTCTACCATTGGATCAGAATGTTCCCTCTTTTTATTACATTCTACAGTTTTTTCTCTTGCATCTGCCTCCGCCTGATTCCTTATTTTTTTATAATGCATATCGTCGGCTATCTTAGATTTTCTGGATTTACCACTCTGAATTTCAGCTTTAAGAAAAAGAGAAGCAAAAAATCAACACAGGTACACTATTTTGGAATGTTCACTTTTATAAAAATGTAATGACTAAAAATTAAAAAGAGTTTTACTTACCAATGATAGTTTGTATATTATTTATTGCAGAGTTCCTCTCTCTCTGCATTTTCAAATATTTCCTCAATACCATAATTAAAGGTATATCGTCCTTCATTTGTATGGCTGTTTGCACAACATCATCAAGCTGCCCCTGTGAATCACATTGGCCAATGTATCCTTCTAACTTGGTAATAAGACGACGTCTATCATCCTCCCTCTGATGAGTAATTGCTTCCTGGTTAGTTTGATTATCCATCGACATTATTGGGCTTCTTGTTCACTTGAACTGATAACTTTAAGCTACACTGATAAACTCCTCACAGAACACAGTTCAATTTATCACACGCAACAATTGTACAAAATAAACTGTGAAAACTAATTACGGTCGAACGTGCTTCACGTTTGAGCATATAGCTGAGACTGACGTTCCACCGAAAATGAAACCTTTGGAAAAATGTTACGGAAGAACACCATTATCTATGACCCTTTCACTTTTCCTATGTCATACCAACGCTTCTACCGAAAAGACCTTTCCCTTTCGAACCTATGGTTAACGGTGTATACTCAAATCTAATGGCCATACTGGAATGGGGCCCATTACCATAACGCCTCCACAACTTTTCTATTTGACAATCTTTTCGACTGATCTTTACACCTTTAAACCTGTGAATAGCCTTCTTCTTCACCCACTGTGTCATTATTCATGATTTGGTTTTCGTTATGAAAGTGTCACTGTGATTTGAAGAATAAAAATTAATGTCGCAAACTATGACTGGTGTTGTAAAAAAAGGAGCTGAAATTTCCCCTTTCACTGTTACTAGTTCTACTGCTGCTACTAAAAAAAGAGTTCACATGACGGAAGTGGATGCATCATGCAAGACAAAAAAACATCTCATTTTAACCACACTGTACGCACTCAATAACTCATGCAGTAAAAACGCTATTGTTGGTCCTGAAGTGCAGTCGGATGGCAGTTTTCAACCTATTGTAAAAATTGCGTCCAACAAGCTACAAGGAATCATATTTGGGGCAGCAACATGGTCCAAATTCCAGCAACAATTTAAATTCATAAGCACCTACTTTGAATCTGAGGGCTATTCAATATCAGAGCTGGAACCACTCGAGATTAATGACTACATAGTGAAGTTCACGACGTCCTACGGTGAAAAGACTATTCTTTTTGACAAAACACCTGTTCCCGAGGGTGATTGTGAGGATGGTGAAAATTCTTGTAAAAATAAGAAACAAAATATTTTTTTACCTGCAGTGGCTATGAAAAAAGCTAGCTTTATTGGTTTGAAAAATATTATGTATTGTGCGAATGAATATTTTGGAATGCTTCAAGCTTTACGTATTTTGGTAGAGGATTGTGTGTCACGAATTGTAGAATTGTTAACCGAACATTGTATTTCTATGAAGATAGTCGAACCATCCGAGAATTTTATTTTTGAGTTAATGAACCACGAAAAGTGTGAAGAGTTCAAAAATCTAATGTATGAACATTTATCATCGAAATTCAATGACTATTATATTGATATTATTTATCATGAGACTGGTTGTGTATTATCAACCCATGTAACTTCTATTGTACGAAAAAATGTACTAACAAGAATCACGTTCAACTAACGTTGTTGTATTCCCAGATAACAATGTGCGCGCACAATGATGGTGTATTGACTCGCACGCGTGCGTATTGTCCCGCACGCGGCGCCATCACCCGAGCAGCATATGCGTCCTCAATTGCGACGCATATCGCTCGCACGTGTAAATGTCGCACGCATGACGGTGATATGCGAGCTCCCAAAGTCATGCAGGATTTTAAAATAGATTGTTTTAAATATTGTTATTAAATGAGAAGAGGAACATTTACACAGAAAAACATTTTATTTTTATAATGAGCAAGTCATAACACTTAGACGTATAAATAGCGGAACAGCCTGTAATAATACATATAAGGACCGAATTTCAAATCATGAAGGCTGGCGGGTGACATATTCAGGATTGAATTTTATGTGAAATTTGTTTTGTACGTGGAAAATAAGAAGACACGTCGTTTTTTAAAATTATAATAGCGATAGTTTTACATTCTTTACGAATATAATAATATTTTACTTTAAAACCCGTGCTATTTTTGCAATTTATAAGATAAAAAGTTTTTTCTTATTGTTTCAGTTTATATCCTGCAGTTTATGATCTTTTTAGAAATCCACAAAAAATTTAAAAAATAATAAAAAATGGTGAATTTATTTTGAATTTTTGAAAAAAAACGGTTTTTCTCAAAAAACACCCTTTTTGCCTGGATTTTCTAGAAATAATAGCTACTAATATAGTCTGCTTACCATCAATTTTCCATTTGGTATTTTTTTGTTTTCCAGAAGAAAAAAATTATTTTGAATTTTCTTTTATAATAAATTTATTCTACCGAAAAACAAAAAAATATCGAACGGAAAATGTATAGCTGGCAGGTTATATTAGTATAATCTATTATTCCTAAAAATTCTAGGCAAAAAAGTTGGGGTTTTCGAGAAAAATGTTTATTTTTCTTTTTTTTTTTAATTCAAGACAGCTTTACCATTTTCTACTTTTTTTGTAGATTTTGAAAAAGTGCAAGAAACTGGCTAAACTTGAACAAGTAAAACCTGTATATTTTACAATTTGCAAAAATGGCACGGTTTTAACGTAAAATTTTCAAAAAACTCATAGTACCCTTAAAATTTTAAAATATTCGTCAAAAATGTGAAAATGTCGCTATGTTAATTTATCAAAATACATATATTCTTATTTTCCACGTAAACTATGTTTAATATCTTCAATTCAATTTATTCGTGTCAATATGTTTCAGAGGCAAGCTAATCCTGAATATGTCACCCGCCAGCCTGCATGATTTGGAATGGATTCGGTGTATTTTAAACTATTATAAATAAATATTAAAACTGAAAAATATTTTATATTCCATAAAACATATCAACGCAATCAACCGTGACTTATATATTAATTTCCATATACATGCGTTTATCTCTCGAAGTATAGACATAGAAAACAAAATATAAAATACAAACTTTTTATATCATAAGTACGTGAATTTTTTATACAGACGGCCTCACACTGCCTATGGGATAAAATATAGGGACCAAAGGCTACTTTTTCTCACGCTCATAGGGTTCTTTTTTCATGCTCATAGGGTAAAAAATGCAGGATAAATTCGTAGTTGTTCAAAACAATTCAAATGGATTGGAAAAAATTTTAAAATAATAAAAATCCGCTTGATTTCCGTAAAATTGGAATGAATTTAGAGGAATTTAAGGGAAAAGAGAAGAATCCGATGAAATTCATAGAAATTCAAGGTGACTTTTGAAAATTTTTAAATGAATCAAAAAAAATTTTTAAGTACGAAAAAACTTCACTGAATTCAGTAACTTTGAAATGAGCTTAGAAAAATTCAAGGCGATTCAAAAGAATTTGATGAAATGCCTAAGAATTCAAGGTGAGGTTAGAGGACTTTAGGATCAGTTAAATAAAAACATTTGAAAATTTTGGAAAAAATCCACTGAATTAAGTAGAATTGAGTAAATTCAGAAGAATTAATGCTGATTTAAAAAAAAAACAACAAAAGAGTTCCAAAGAATTTAAAAGAAAAAAAGAATTTAAAAGAACTACTTATTGAGAATTCAATGTAAATTATCAAGAAAATTTCAAATCTCTTCAAATTTCTAAAACTCTACTAATTTCTAACAAAAAAAGTGACTAATGACTATTGAACAATTCAAAAGAATTCTAATTAATTGGAAACATTTTTGAAAATCGAACAAATCCATTTAATTCCGTTAAATTTTAGTGAATTTTGAGCAATTTAAGGAAAATGAGAAGAATTGGATAAAATTCATGAAAAAGTCAAGCTATATTTATTTAAAAAGCAAACAAGTGAATTAAGAAAAAATAAAAAAATAAGAAAAAATTCATTCAATTCAGTAAGTTTAAAATGAGTTTAGGAAAATTGAAAGGGCATTCAAAAGAATTTGATGAAATGCCTACGAATTGAAGGTTAGTTTAGAAGACTTCAGGATGAATTGAACAAAAACTTTCTAAAAATCGATTGAATTGAGTGAATTTAAAAGAATTCGAAAGAATTCCAAATGAAATGCAAAAAATATTTGAAAATCTCTTAAAATCTTTGAAACCCAATAGAATCCTTTACTTCTGGTAAATAAATTCTTTGAAATACATTCAAATACTAAGATTCATTAAAATATTACTATTCATTAAAATATTAAAATACCTTAAAATTACTAAAACACTTGAAAATCCTTGAAATTGTTTAAATCTATTTAAAGTGCCTTGGAATCTTTTAAAATACCATGACATTTCACAAACTTTTAGAAATCCCTTCAAACTATTGAAATAAATAAATTTTCAGAATCTTTTAAAATCTCCTAAAATATTTTAAATCCTTCAAAATCCCTTGAAGCTGTTCAGGATTCGTCATCTCCGAAGGAACTATCTTGTTCAAAGAGGTTTTCTTCGTTTTCTGGACCCTTCAGTTTTTTAACATTAAAATCTGCAAATAGTTATAAATAACATTAATGCACGATTATAATGGCACAAAAATATGACAAAAAATAAGGTTATGTTTGTAAATACTTATACTTACTCTGCAATTGATCGATACTCGCGTATCCAATATAAGCATGAACGCCTGCTAAAAACACTGCACTCGAAAATTATATGCAACGAATAAAGGAGGAAAACGCGGAAAATCGCGCTGAAAACTAAAACGGCTATAAAACTTCACAAAACTCGGGCTGATGGCGGGAGAGTGGAGACTGCGGAAGACAGAGCGGGGAGACGATACAAGCGTCTAGAGATACGCCCATGATACGCCTGCAACTTTCCTTCCTGATTCCGCGCTTGCGCGCGACTGTGGCGCCGATTTCAAAAGCTTGGCTCGCCTCCATCGGTGCCCTCAGCTTCTATTTCTAAACTGAGCGTGGAACTTTTCCAAAACAAATAATGAAATTATAGTTTTCATTTAGTAGCCATTACTTTTTTCAAAAAGTAACGCGTTGCCGTTACACTTACTGGATAAGTACCGCGTTCTGGTATCCCTTAAAATGAACAAGTAACGCGTGAACTTGGCGTTACTTTTTATAATACTACTTTTAAAACGTCATTTCAAATTCTGATAAGCTTTTGATGGTTTTCTATTTGAAAGAGTTTTCCACCTAAAAAATGTTATTTTAATTTCTGTAAATTGATCATTAATTTTACATTAATAATCTAAAAATTATTTTTCTTTTACACTATTATTAATTTTGAATCATCAAATTTTGATAGAATTTCTTTTTCTTTTAATAAAACTAGTTTTTCAAAAAGTCCATCAATCAAAATAAATACTTGAACAATAAGAATGGATGATGTGAACAAATGTAACGTTTCAGGTCAAACATTGGCATACATAACCTAAAAATAACCTGAACATAACTTTATGGTTTGTACATATTACTATTACAGGTGTCAAAAAATTGTAACGCGTTAACGTTAGCGTTACTTTTTCAAATAAGTAACGCGTTACCATCTACCATTACGAGAAAAATTTAACGTTCAATTCATTTAGAAGTAAGTAAGGCTTTACTGTCAAATACAGGTAAACATGACCTGTATATAACTTAATAATTTATACACATTACCAACATTACTATATAATTATATAAATAATTTAAGTTACTTTACTTACCAGCAGGATGCAAGCTTTTAACGTGTTTTCTCAAATTGTAAAATTGTGTAAAAAATTTGTTGCAAATAGGACAATTTGAGGCCATATTTACAACAAATAAACAAAACACCCACAATAAACACTAACAACTGACGCTGGAAGCAGCAAGTGAGCAAGTGATTAATTGCGCGCGCGCAATCACGAAGGACAATAGCAGGCAATCTTCAGAGCTTTGAAGAAACGAGTCTGAATTTTGCCACCTCTTTGGTTCCCAACAACAATTCGAACATAAGTCAGCAGCGAATGCTGTATAAAAATGAAAAAACAAGCGTCAAGACGGGAAAAAAATTACAAATTTCTACGCCTGACGCCCAAGAGGCTAATGATATTGCAATTAATTTATTGAAAGACTAGAGCCTCATACGCGCGCTCCACGCGCGACCAATTTCTAACATGTAATTATTTTATTTGGAAATGAAGTTCAATCAAGTAATATGAAATTAATTTTTACTTCAATAATTTTTATTTGTACACGGCTTCGCATGGATACCATCTGACGATGCAGAATAAATAATTGTGCAACTCAAAACATTTTCACGCAACTTTGGAAAAAAAAACCTATAAAATGTCGGCGCGTACAAATTTTCATAGAAATACACAGTAAATGATCTCGACTCGATAAGAGTCTAGATGTCAAGCCATTTCGAGCGCGCATAGCACTCGGATGGATGACCATCTGCGACGTATACGACAGGGTTGTGTATTCGCTACGTTTTAACCTCGGTTTTAATTAATGTCGAGCAGGAGGTTTGACGAGGGGGTTCATTCGACAAATTGCCAAACTCTTAATTTGCTCATGAAAATATTTTTAATAATTAAGAATTCTTGTAAATTTACAAAACAACATAGAAAAGATCATCGGAAAGACAATCTTAGTTGACTCCGTAAACAAATTGTCTCTATTCTTTGAAAAAGACCCAAACTCTGAATATGTTTATGAAAAATATTTAAATAATTAATAATTATTGTGAATGTGCACAACAATGTACGAAATTTTTATTTGAAGTACATACTTTGTTGCTTCCGTAAAAAATTGATATTCTTTTGAAAATACTCTCTGAATATGCATCAGTGAAAAATTCACTGATTGAAATATTACTTTGACATTTCACTGATTAATCAGTGGTTCCGGAATTATTCACCAATCAGTTCAGTAGGACCAGAGTAAATCATGCGAGGCATAACCTCTAAGTTTTGAAGTACCGATTTGCTGATAAAAATTGTTTAGTAATTAATAATTCTTGGCAATTTACAAAGTATCACAGAAAAAAGTTATCGGAAAGATATTCTTAGTTAATTATTCAAAATGTAGCCTATTCGTTTATAAATAACCCAACTGTAAATTCGTTTATGTAAATTGTTTAAATAATTAATCATTCTTCTACATTGACAAAGCAACATAGAAAAGAGTCATCAGAAGCACTGCATACAAAAAAATATCCAAACTCTAAATTTTTTATGAAAATTTCTAAATTATTATTAATTCTTGTAAATTTAAGAAGCAACATAGAAAAAAGTAATTGGAAAGATATTCTTGGTTAATTGTATACAAAAATTTATATTTATTGAAAATATCCAAAATCAGAATTTGTAAAGAAAAATAGAAAAAAAGTCTTCGGAAAAACATAGGTACTCAGTCGACTCCGTGAACAAATTGTGCCTATTCCTTGAAAAATAGTTAAGCTCTGGATATGTTGATAAACGTTGTTCAAATAATTAATAATTATTGTAAATGTTCAAAATATCATACATATAGGAAGGAGTTTTTTTTTAAACATTCTTTACTCATTCCGTAAAAACATGTATCTATTCTTTAAAAAATAGCTAAACTCTTGATTCGTTCATCAAAATTGTTCAAATAATGATGCATTCTTGAAAATTTGCAGAGCATTATAGCAAAAAGTCACTGGAAAGAGAGCCTATTCGTTGAAAAATATAGCCAAACTCTCAATTTTTTAAACGAAATTCTTTAAATAATTGAAAATTCTTGTAAATTTACAAAGTAACATAGATAACAATCATCGAAAAGATATTCTTAGTTGCATTCATAAACAAACTGAGCCCATTCGTTGAAAAACAGCCAAACTCTGAATGTGTTTATGAAAATTGTTAAAATAATTAATAATTATTGCAAATGTGTGAAGTAATGTAGGAAAGTCTTATTAGAAATACGTACTTTCTTGTTTCCGTTACCAAATTGAGCCTGTTAGTTCCAAAATAGCTAAACTCTCGATTTGTTTATAAAAATAGTTTGAATAATTAATAATACTTGAGAATTGACAAAGTATCACAGAAAAAAGTCATCGGAAAGATATTCTTAGTTAATTCTGTAAAAAATGTAGCCTATTCGTTGAAAAATAGCTCAGCTCTGAATTTATTTATGAATATTGTTTAAATAATTAATAATTATTGTATATTTGCAAAGTATCGTAGAAAAGATTGATTGGAACTACATTCTTTCTTGATTCCCTAAACTAATTGATCCTATTCGTTGACAAATGACCGAGCTCTTAATTTGCTTATTATTAGTATAACTTTTTTACACATGAACATTTTTATCGAATCTGTTGTTTTTTACGTAAAAATAATTAAATTCTTGTATTATAAGAAGAAAATTATCGTGTCCATAGAACTTTCCAGGCCTTAATAAACATTATAATCTCTTTCTAATTAAACGCTAAATTAAACAAAGAAATTTCAAAAAAATATAATTTTTTTTCTTCTGCGGAAACCTAGTTTTAACTTTTTTTCTAATAATTTATTCTTACGTATCGCATAATTTAACCCAGAAAAATATTTTCTACCTGATATATTCTGCGACTGATGTACTTGTCGAACATATGTAATTTTACATGGATTCTTTCTATAGACAAAAATTGTATGTACAATATTTTTCATAAAATGATTGATAGTATTAAGTGCAGCATTATAGTATTACAAAGTTTGATTAAAATCGAAGAACCACTTGCAGATCCTGATATTTCTGTTGTGTACTGGCCCAGCTTACAAATTTTATTCTTTAAAATCCATATATGTTATATAAGTAATAATACAAAAACGTTGCACAAAGTATTTGGTTTACATTGTCGGACTTACGTCGCTTTTTATATACAATACTATTTTTATTAAGCATTGTTTTCATCATTTTATGAGGCTCATTCTCGATATGATCGTTTAATTGTCGTATAAAATGTAGATAATATCTTCCATTAGTAGAAATATTAAAGTTTGAAATTTATCTGCTCTATTTGTGGTTAAAAATGTAATCATTTTGTTTTTAAATTTAACCATTTACTCTTATGTCAAAAAATTCGAAGCGAAAGAACGTAAACTGAAAATTAATCAAACCAAAACTGAACTAACATCACGTCCATTGCTCAAAGTACATCGGTGGAAATTTATGTCATTTGTTGAAAATTCGTCTTCTTTGGTAGAAAATTAATCTTTTCAGTTGAAAATTCAAATATTTTGTTAAAAATGTATGTACATATTTCATTCAGTATGAAAAAAAATGAATCTTCTTGTTTAAAAATTAATCTTTTTGATTGAAAATTTAAATATTTAGTTAAACATTTAATAGTTTTCTTGAAAACTTTTTTTATTGTTTGAAAATTTAAAAATTCTCAAGATTCTTTTGAAATTCTTTCGAATTATTGAAATAAAAAAAATCCTTCGATTCTTGAAAAATCACTTGCAACTCTTTTGAGCTTTCGAGAATGTCTTGGCATCATTTAAAATACTCTAGAAGTTCTCAAATCCTTTACAATTGGAGTCTTCTAGAATACTCAAAAATATTTCCAATCCTCTGAAATGAATTGAATTATTAAAGTTAATTGATAACTCCTTGAAATCTTTTAGAATAATCTAAAGATTTTTATATCCTTGAAACTTTTTTTAAATTCCTTGAAACTTGAAATTTTTTTTTGAATGCCTTGAAATATTTTAAAATATTCCAAAATATTTAAAATCCTCTGAAATCAATTACTGCAATCAATTGAAAAGTCCTTGGATTCTTGAAATTTTGTTCATCTCTTTAAAATCAAATACAAATTTTTAAAAACACCCTAAAATATTTCAAATGCTTTGAAATTAGTTCAAATTATTCAAATAAAAAAAAATCATTGGAGTCATTAGAAATTCCCCAAAATATTTCAAGGCCTTTAAAACTTTCAAAATCACTAAAGACATTTCAAAGCTTTCGAAAATGCCTTAGAATCTTTTAAATTACTCTAGAATATTCAAAATCCTCTGAAATCAATTAAATTATTGAAATCAAATGAAAAATCCTTGGAACTCTAAGAGTTTTCAAATCCTTTAATTTTGTAGAAATTTCTTGGAATTGTTGAAATCTCTTGAAATTACATTGGATTCTTTTGAAATGCTCTAAAATATTTCTAATCTTAAAAAATTCTTTCGAATTATTGAAATAAATACAAAATTCCTTGAAATCCTCTAAAATTCCCTTAAATATTGTAAGCCCTTAAAATCTGTTTAAATTCCTTGAAATTATTGACATCTCTTCAAAATGCCTTGTATTCTTTTAAAATACACTGCAATATGCTCAGTCCCTTGAAATTTCTTCAAATTATTTAAATAACCACAAATTCTTTGGAATCTTTTGAAATTCTCTTAAATACTTTCCTAAAATATATAATCAGTTGAAAACTTTTGAAATTACTTGATATTCTTTAAATCCTATGAAATCCAATTAAATTACTGAAATCAATTGAAAATTCCTTAGAATCTGTTAAAATATCCTAAAACATTGCAAATCCTTTAAAATCTTTCGAAATCTATTGATGTTATTTAAACCTCTTGAAAATGCCTTAGATTATTCCAAAAAACCCTGTAATATTTCCAATGATTCCAATCATTCAATTTTTAATACTCTAAAATATATCAAATTTTCTGAAATCAATTAGATTACTGAAATAAATTGAAAATTCCTAGGAATATTTTTAATTACTCTAAAAGTTTTCAAATCCTCTAAACATTTTTCAAACTCCTTTAAATTATGTGAATCAAATTTTCTGGAATCAATTAAATTACTGAAATAAATTGAAAATTTCTTGGAATATTTTGAAATTCTCTAAAAGTTTTCAAATCCTCTAACAATTTTTTAAACTTCTATAAATTATTTAAATCTTTTGAAAATGCCTTTCATTCTTTTGAAATTATCTAAAACTCTCCTAATCCGTTAAAATCCTTCGAAATTGTTGAAACAAATACCTGCAAAATTCCCTAAGATATTTCAAGTTCTCTTAATTTTCTTTAAACTTTTTAGAACACTTGAAAATACCTTGCAATCTTTTGAAATTTCCTAAAGATTTAGTTTGAATATTTTGAAATTACTCGAAACAATTTAAAGCTTCTGAAAATGCATTGTAATCTTTTAATATACTCTAAAATATTTCAAATCCTTTTGAATAAATAAAATTACTGAAATCAGTTGTAAATTCCTTGAAATCTGTTAAAATATCCTAAAATATTTCAAACCCTTTAAAATCTTTTGGCATTTCAAATACCTTGGTTTCTTTTTAAATGCCCTAAAATATGCCCAGTCTTCTAAAGTTCCTTCAAATTATTACAATAAATAACAAATTCAGTGAAATCTTCTGAAATTCTTTCAAATATTTTCCTACAACATATATCATTTTGAAAACTTTAGAAATCAGTTGAAAACACCGTAAAATCTTTCATAATATCTCAAAATATTTCAAGTTCTTCGAAATCTGCTGAAATTCCTTGCAATTGTTTAAAATTCTTGAAAATTCCCTGGATTGCAAAAAATGCCCTATATTCTTTTAACTTGTATGAAATCCTTTCAAATTATCAAAATCAATTGCTTTAAGTTTCGGTAATTTTTGTTAAATAGGATAGTCTCTTAAGAGCGTAAAAATGCTTAATTTTAACATCTTTTTAAATTATAAAATCTTCGATCTGAAGACATACACAGATCTCTGACATTCTTCTATTCAAACCGAAACAAATAATTATTCGAATATGTCACTATAAGAAAATGGAGATTCTAATCCTATAGAAAGTTGAAAGTATAACCAAAACGTACACGAGTTTCAGAAATGATATTTAATATTATAACTATAATTAAATTATAATAGAAATCACAGTTATCGAGGGGAAACATGATTAATTTGACAATTTCTTGTTTCCGCGTACAAAGTTTAAAAACAGACTACCATAACAGTTGAGGTTATGGTTCATTTCACGTATTTCGCCTTTGACAGACTTTACAGTGCAAGAGTTGGCAACACTGATCCAATCTCTTGCTATCTCTGTCTCCATTTAACACAGGAACAGAAACACGCCATGACCCTATACCTATAGGGACCAGCAGTGGGACTCCGATAACTTTCGACTTTTGTCGATCCGAATCGATTTTCGAAAACGAATTCCCTAGGCTTTCTATCGACTATAGACGATAGTCGAACCGATGAAAGATGGAAATCGACAGTTCAACATAGGCGTCGTCGTCTTCAAAATATATTTAATAATAAGATTAATTTGACTATTTTTCAAATTATTTTACTTCATAGTCCCATGGTGTTGAATTATTGGACTCACACACTTACATAGGAACACTCTATCATGATGATGCATTTTTAAGATCCTTAAATCCTACCCCTTTAGTTGTCTAGCCAAAGTTGTATAATATATAATCTATCTCAAAATTTACAAAAAAATTGCATAGATTAAAAAACTAAGCAACTTTCATTCATAAGACAAACTATTCTTAAACCGAAAATATCAGAGAAGTTTAAAAAATTTAGAGAACCTAGAAATTTTAATTTCCAAAACTCACAGGACTTTGTACAATTAATCTAACAGGAAATTTGTTGAACAGTTTTAGAGTTTAAAAAATGTGCTTTCATTTTTCTATAACAAAAAATATCATAATAAAAGTATTATTAATTAAATATTATTTTAACAAATATGTTCACTCTTTATAACATTGAATCAAATACTCACAAGATATGGAAAATATAATCATTTTGCGAATCATCAGAGCGAACAAAATTTTTAACGAAATAAACATTGTTTAAGCAATTAAAAAGTAGTTTACGAAATAACTTAAACTTTCATTATACATCAATTAATAATTACTTACCTATGGAAAATAATAATATACATACCTTCTAGTCGTAATAGATCCGACGAACGTACTTTCCTTTTGCATTGTAATTTTATGGAGCTTTCGCGATTTTTGTTTCGAAAATTCGAAAACTTGATACTCCGGTACATTTCGTTAAGCCTTCGAGTTCGACTGTGCTCATAGGCGTAAACATAGATGGAAATATCGCACTATTTAGTTATTTTCTAGTAAATCTTGAAAGTACCATAATACTTTAAGATTAACCCTAAAATTTTTTTTTTAATTTGTGGCACCCATTCTCGAACGAAAATATAACCGCTTTAAGTGATATATTTTCTTTCATAAACTTCTGCAATATAATCCAATATTGCTTTATTGAAGTAATTTATAGCGTCGTCCTGAGAACTATAAGTATGGATTTTCTAAATTATTTTTCAAATGGGAAAGATTTAACTATTATATAATTCCAAGTCGACAACTAAAAAATTATCCAATAAACTCGAACAAAACGCAGTAACTTTTTCTCTAACATTGGTTCCCGGAGTACCATTTTGATCGTATTCTTTCGATGATACGATTTCACACACGATAATCGGTTCGAATGTCAAATATTATTGCAGTATTTTGATTGTACTTAGTTAATCCAATTACTTACGTAAACATAACTGCAGATCATTAAAACTTCAGTAGTTCTTCTCTGTTTTAATGCGCCGTGTTAATGATATTTCCACTATTTTTCAACAAAACACTATATAAATAAATACAAGCTCAATAAACACTATATATAAAATATACGATTCCATCAAAAGACTTCAGATTGCATTAATTTTCTTAAATTCTTGATCTCTTTAATATATTACAATAAAATCTTATACAATTCACCCGCCTAACATTAAATTCTAATTTATGCTTTCAGAATGCAGTATTTTTGATTCGAGAAATATCGAACGATTTTTCACCGGAGTACCATTCTAGGGACTTTCGACTTTTGTCGAATCGAAATTTAGTAACTTGTAGAAATCGAACGATATCGGAGTCCCACTGCTAATCTACATTTAGCGGGAACAGTGCGCGCCGCCTGTCGGATTTTTACCTCAAGCTTTAGGGTGAGGTTATTGTAGAGCCTATGTGTAATCATATGGAAAAGCACGTATTTTTAAAACTGATTTATTTAAATTCTGGGCCTTTAAACCTTACTAAAAATGGCAATAATATTGAAAAATTTCTTCCAAGAAATAAATACAGATTTATTTCGGAAGGAAAGCCTTCGTAAAGGGCAAGGATTATTAAGAAGTTGTCACGTTAGCAATGTGCAAGAGGCAATCGATGGCAACGTTAGTAAAGTGTTTGGAACAGTTTTACGACAAACTCCTGGAAGTGAGAGTAACAAAAATAAACGAAACTTTTATAAAGTCTGTGTACAGGTAAGTTAAATTGCAAAATAATTATATCAATTTCATATAATTTGTGTAAATAGTGAATTATATTACTGATGTTTCTATACCTTTTAAATAAGTCCTTAGTCTTTATTATTGTACATAAGTGAAAAAAGTAATTATTAAATTAACGTTTCTTTTGAGACAGTTTGGAATAACCAGATGTCAACTGCAATAATTCTAACATGAAATTTTTTCTATTTATCCACGTTGTGCAAAATTTAGAAATAATTTTGGAAAATTAGATACAAATCAATGTTATAATCAAATAAAAACCTTTTACCAAAATTTAAATCAACGAAGTGCAATTAAAAAAATGGATAACGAATACCATTATATTTTCTTATTTGAAATTTGTACTTAAAATCAAAATGATTAATGATTTGTAAAATAAACAGTTAATTTTATTCCAATATATATTCAAAAAAAGGGTTAACAACCACCGCAAGGTCCCACTGAGAGCAACTGCCATGTAAAAAATGACACCGGCTCTCAGTAGAACCGCGGTAAACCACACCTATGGCCACGTCTCACAACCGTGAGATGGGTGGTCGCAGGGCACGATGAAATCACAACGACAGGCCGGCGAAATCCTCGTGTGTCTTGAGGATACGAAGCGACCCAAGGATGACTGCTTTCTGCATCCACCTCGCAAGTGCCTTGACATATTATATATATAATGTCTATTGACAAAATTCTTAGAAATTAAAAAAATGAACAAAAAGAAAATATATATATACATTGTTATTGAACTCTGTAGTATTGAAAAATGTATACTTTTTTCAGTTGAACGCCGACCGTACAATTTTCGACACGGATTGCGATTGCCAAGGTGGTAAAGCCTTCTGTAAGCATGCTGCCGCCGTTTGTTTATTTGTTAATACTGAGAATACTTGTTCAAAGACAGACCAGCCAATGCTTTGGAACAAACCGACGGAAGCTCAATTAGCAAAATATCAAAAGGGATGTACCATCGAACAATTATTTCCACCAAAGAAGATAATTCCAGATTTGTTTAAAGTATATAAGATTGATAATGTTGAAAATATTACGGATGAATTGCTGAATCAAAATAGCATTCTGGCAATGATGATTAAGGGCGAGATGAAGTGCACAACAGAGAGGGAACACAGAAATGCAGTTGAGGGGGAAAAAGACGAAGAATATAAAGAGATAATAAATTTACTGTTAGATCTCCAAAAGAGGAAAAATCGTATAGAAATTTACCACGCCTACGACTTTGTGCCAGTTCCTTCTGAAGAAAATTTAAAAATAAAATTAGAAGTTAGAAAATATTCTCCAGAAACCTTGAATAAATGTTCAATATTCACTATAGACGAACAAAATTTTTTAGATATTTGTTTCTCGTCTATTGGGCAATCAGAAAGTGCCACGTGGCACTGGGAACGTTTTATTCGAATCACATGTAGTACGAAAGCACATCGAATAAAAACTCGAAAGGACCACTTTGAATCGCTAGCCGAACAATTTCTGAGAGCTAAGAGTAATAAGGGTAAAATTACTGAAGATATGCAATACGGACTACGCACAGAAAAGATCGCTAGATTGTTCTTCGAAGCACGGACCGGATTTTCAGTCTTCGAAATTGGTCTTGTTGTCTCACTTCAGCAACCATTTTTGGCTTGTAGTCCTGATGGCATCGTTATTAACGGCGACCAATATGAATTATTGGAAATCAAATGTCCGGCCACCTGTAAGGATAAACCAATCGTGGACAGAGAGAAAAGACAATCCCACGTGAAATACTTGGAGTTTGAAGAGAACGGAGAACTGCGGCTGAAGGAAAGCAACATTTACTATACTCAGTTGCAGGTATCCATGTATGTTTTAGGAGATGATATGTGCCACTTTTTAGTATTTTCATCTGTTGATCACGTACTTATAGAAGTAATAAGGAACGAAGTGTTTCTGAGCACTGTTATACCTAAAATTGAAGATTTTTTCTTCAAGTATTTTCTTCCACGTCTGTCGTTGAATTAAAAACTATGAAATTATATTCAAATTGTATATATGCGCATTCATATAATGTATACGATTGTATAATCACGTACTTGTAGTTTATCAAAAAATTTCAATGAGAAGAAAAAACTTTCTGCGAACAATATATTTGTAATTTCATTCAAGAATTATATTTACAAAAATTTTACCTCTAAGTTCCTTAAATTAACCTTTATATTATGCATCTTTGCAATAGATTTAATTATTATATAAAGTAGTAAATATAGCTACTGCTTTGTGGCTAGCTGCTAAACTGATAAATCTGAAATTTATCCATCTGCCTTCTCTTTAATAAGAGGTTCTTTATTATTGGCAAGAATGCAAGCCATGCGTATAACTTTATCGACATTGGGAAACAAATCATGAGAAATATGTTGCAGAATCTTGAAGATTTTGATCCTTTGAATTGCTCGTTCGACGTGAATCCTCACGGATGCGATTGAGTATCCTTTCAAGACTTCTTCACGAGT
The DNA here is from genome assembly GCA_932178445.1 of Andricus quercusramuli. Lineage (NCBI taxonomy): Eukaryota > Metazoa > Arthropoda > Insecta > Hymenoptera > Cynipidae > Andricus > Andricus quercusramuli. The sequence goes on along the minus strand of CAKNXH010058412.1, from coordinate 77,429 downwards.
AAATTGTGGGTTGAAAGCAAATGGTGGCATTACTAATGTGCACTGACGGATTGCAAGTTCTGTTTCCATAAGAGGGAACCCTTTGTCAGCCAATATTTCATCTCCTGGCTCAACCAATTTAATAAATCCGGAATGATTCGTGATGAAGCCATCCGATGATTTTCCACCATAGCATTTGGATACAAAACTTACAAATCCATTTGGACTTATGGCAACCAAAAATTTTACTGTAAATCCTCCCTTGTAACTGGAATACATTAAAACACGTTGCTCTACTTCTGCTGGAGAATCACATCGAACTTCCGAACAGTCTATTATTGCTCTACAGTTCGGGTAATGATGAAAAGCGGCAGGCATCGTTTCTTTTATTGCCTCTTTTGACGGCCAAAAAATCCATGATTTTGTATTAATTAGCAGAGTTTCTAAAACACAGTAAAAAATTTTCGATGTCGAGTGTCCCGTAATTCCGAAGAAACATCCAATTGACGAAAACGTTAATCCCAATTTCATTTTCATCAGAAATAGCAGTAGTCGATTTTCCCGAGTAATCTTCTTGAAAAATGCTGGTTGACCATCTTTTCCTGCAACTATAAATCGAAGTAAAACTGAAAAAAATGAGAGACTTATTCCACCAAGCTGTCTCATTTCTTCATCACTTTTGATGCTTGCATATCCAAAGAAACCAAATTCTCTCCCGGGATTCACATCCTCACTAGCCTCATCAGTTTCATTGTCTTCTTTTTGTTCTTTTTCATTCGTCAAAGAAACATTTGTTGGCGGTATAATTACTTTCTCAGCCTTCTGCTTTTCATTGTTGACTGTAATTAAAGTTTGTGTTGCAACTTCATTAACAGATTCATTCATGCTGCAAAACAGAACTGATGGCATGTGAGCTTCAATTTGGGATGGTTCGTAAAAGTCAGTTTGGATTGATTGATGCTGAGATGATTGATCCACTATTGATGCTGATTGGTCGATTGGATCTGAAATCAAAATAAAATTTTAGTGCATAATTCTATTGTGAAAATTATGTTGAATAAAAAAAGTCAGATTTCATATTTAGATATAAATAAAAAAAATTAGGGTGTTCGCTGAACCACGGAATGACAGGGAATTTATTTTTGACAGGGAATTTCACAAATTTTTAGAAAAAAATGTTTCAACATTTATTTTAAATCGTTTTTTATAAATAGTTGAATTGTTCTCTCTGTAAATTACGATATAATTCAGTTTACAGTGACTTATTCAAACATCACACATTTTAAAAATTTTCCATTTCAGATTTTGATTTTCAGGCGAACATTTTTAATTTTAACCCTCATCACTTACTTGGGGTCAGATCGACCCCAAAATCAAACCAAACCAAATTTTAGTACCCAAACCAAATTTTAGCTAAAAATATTAATAATTGTGGAAGTTATGCATTTTTTAATGACAAATTATTTTTTTATAAATTTTAAATTTTGAGAATTTTTTTATAGACTTCAAAATAGTTTTTATTTTAAAAAGACAATCGGAATCTAATTTCTATACATTAAATAGCGTCTGTAAATTTTGTCAACTTGAAAACTTGCATACAATTAGTATGACAACCTTTCAAAGTCAGCTGGGGTCAATTTGACCCCATATAAGTAATATGTCATTTTTCGGAGGTGTAAGTGATGAGGGTTAAGAATTGTAAAGTGCAGTTTTTTTCATTAATTATTTTGGAAGTTGAACTGTACTTTAAGGATTAAAAAGTGAATACTAATTGGTATTACTCGACGATTCGGAATTAGTTCAATATTTAAGAGTTTCTAGATTTTAACTTTAAAAATTAAACTGTTTTCATTGGAAAGTCTAAGTAGCTAAACAACTGTAAACACCTGATTGAAACTTTATAAACTATTTTCAATTTAAAAATATCTACAAAATAATATATGCATATTCAGTTTGAAATTTGAATTGATTTAAAACAATTTAAACGAAGTGTCTACATGCACCAACAAAATCCGGATATTCGTACTGAAATTTTGGTGCAAATAGCCCACGGCCTAATTTAAAACAAAATGTAGATTTTTGCAGATTTCTAAAAAAAATTGAAGCTTTATAAGGATTTTAAAACTATTTAGAATGTAAATAATTAAACTTTCAATTCAAGAAGTGTTCAGTTCATTAAAAAAAATGAATTGTTCATTTTTTCATATTTCTAGCTTGAAATGATTTTTGCAGATTTCTAAAAAAAATTGAAGCTTTTTAAGGATTTTAAAACTATTTAGAATGTAAATAATTCAACTTTCAATTCAAGAAGTGTTCAGTTCATTAAAAAAAATGAATTGTTCATTTTTTCATATTTCTAGCTTGAAATTGCTTAAAATGATTTGCAGCTCAGTTTTCAATACTTCAAATGGAAAATTTTTTAGTTTAAGAGTTCGAACTTTTTCATTTCATCGAACGTTAAAATTGTTTGCAATCCAAAAAAACTAGGAATTTTTTTCTTGGATTAAAACGGCTGCCCTGAAAAATACAATATAAATCTCATTGCATGGTTATAAACTTTACAATGAGTATGTGTTAAAAAAATTGTAGTGAATATAAGAAACTGTTTTGACTTGAATTCTGAATTTTACATGGCAATATCATTAATTAATTACTCTATCATTAATTAATTACTATATCGTTAATTAATTACCCTGTTCAATTGGTTCCGGGTTCGAATTGATTCTTTCCTTCCGAGTTTTCAATCTTGCAGTTCTTTTCGCATTCAA
>CAKNXH010058412.1:42461-69682 GCA_932178445.1 Andricus quercusramuli | reverse complement strand
GCCGGCACATAGGGTGGCATCGTGCCGACATTTTGTTATCTGGGTTGATACATTAGAAAAAGAGATACGTTCGATTTTCGACTTCCGCCACGTTATGAAAGTACCACTGCTGGGCCTGCCCTGGCCCTCTATTGTCGATCAGTTGAAATTTCTAAATACCGCCAAGTTTAAATTAGTTTAAACTAATTTATTATGAAGTAATCTTAATTTTAATGAAGGCGATCCTCTGCTGCCAAAGAATGAAAAATCATTACCCTGAAACTTCGAAAACTGGGACACTTTACATAAAATTATAACACTGATATTTTCAATAAATAATCTTATTTATTCGATTAACAGTGTTCAATACTTTAGGTCACGCACTCCCACAATATAAAGTATTTTAATATTTAAAGTTATTCACAATAGTATTCGTAAAACTCAAAATAATTATTCACAATGCAAGTAGCCGATCCGACAAAGATTCGGGTTCGAATTAAAAAATGAATCTTCCTCGGCGTCAATTCTGTCCCCCTTTTGCAGAGCTTCTACTCCTGCAAGATTTTATTGATTTTAGTGGGATCATGGTCTCTGAGTCATAGATTTTTACCGATTTTTTTAAATGGTTTTCAAATGGCTACCAAGCAAAAAAAGGCTACCGCGGTCGTATCTCTGGTCGTATACATAGAGTAGAGAAAGTGGCGGCTTAATTTGAAATTTTAATTTCAAGAAGTCAATTTAATCCAGATGTATTCAATAATTCAAATGATATGAATGCATTGAGGATTAATGAAAATAATAGACACACTTTGAAGCGGTTGTCGCAAACTTCGTGCCGATTTCTCGGGATTATCGAATTTCGTCGGTTTGGCACTATTTCGCAAGCGAGGGTATTGTAACTGAGTACGATGAATAATTCTCCATTCGCTATCACAATTTACACTCTCTCTCTCTCTGATAATATCGTTCTCCGGAAAATTAAATTCGCAAATATGTGCCTCAAAACAAAAAAAAATCACGCCGGGGACAGACTATTTCTGTTCTCTCCGGACATAAAGATCACTCGGCACATTAAAAGTTGATCTCTTGCCTTTGGATTTTGAACTATTTGTTTTATATTATTGCATTTCTTTTATTTGAATATTACCGATATTACAAATATCGACCACTTCACAATTCGGTTCGTTGAGACCAGTTGAGGCTTTAAGGTTAGGAAACGTGTTTACCTTTTCAAGTTCTACACTACTCGACACATACGTCACTACACTCAGTGGTCAGTGTGCGAAACTTTCTGGCTTACGTTAGGGAACTTTTCCCCCACCACTAGACCCCCGGACCTGTCTACATCGGTACCCACGCAAAACCTACCCTGATCAATGGATGAGTCAGTTCTGTATTCCCTCAATTCCTCTCAAGAAGATTCGAGAACTATGTAGGATGACATCAGCCACCTACCAAATTTTAATAAAAACATTTGAGACAAATCTGACTCAGCTACCCTCGCTTTTTCTTCCCACATCTTTCAAGATCCATTAATTATTACCTTGTTCTCGTCCTAATATTCCTAATGAGTAACTCTTCTAAAAGTTCTAGTAGAATCAAATTTATATTCGAAATTGAAATTCGAAATCCGTCCAATAATTGGATTTCCCGGTCACTTCCTAGCTACTTTTATGATCATGCAGGTTCCTATTGTTTTAACTCAGTTGTTTTCAAATTTTCAGCATATACTATAGAAATACCCAGGAAACGAAAATCGCATTCTGTCACAAAAATACGTATCTGGTGCGCTCTATACTAAGTACATATAAATTTCTATATGGGTAATATCAAATTGGTAATATTCACGAAACTGTACACCTTTGCGGCTTCGGCTATTACACATAGAAAGAAGTCAAACCAAGTCTTAGACTTGTAATATTTTATCGTATAATGACTTCATTCCATTTTTTACCACGAAATAAGTGCACCTTTTAATAAATACTTACACTATATTGCGTAAAAAATATCCAAAATGTCAGCTCCGTAATTGTCCCAAATTGAAATATTTTGCGCACATCCATAAAATTTATTTCACTAAGTTAATGTTACCTTCCAGTATCTATATTAGTTGAATCCAAGTATATAGTTGATTTTTAAGTGCGCTACAATGTTACAGAAATGACTGTTAAAGTTTCTAAATAAAGCGATGCACTTTGTCACATCATATTTCAAATAAGTTTGTTTATCATACTTCCTCACGATTTTTAAATCTCGCGGTTCATTTAAACGCCATTTACTGACATTATTTCGAAGACTGAGGGCCCTTTCATACGATTACCGATCCGCAAGTTGCGGACTTGCGCAAGTCATGAGTATTGTGAAAAATGAGATTTTTCTGTCAGCGGAAAAATCTCCGATTGGCGGCATTTTGAATACTCGCTTTTTTTCAAATAGAAAATTTAATGTTTTCCAAATTATAGGCAAGTTTCTTGAGCTAAAAATAATTATGGCCGAATGAAGACGATGAATCAAATACATTTTTCAATGTTTTGACGAAAAGAAACGATCACATGCCAAATCAGCTGATTTCTGTCAAAGTTATGTATGCATGAGTTTCGGGTGTTTCCTGTTTTTTCTTGCTTCTCAAACCAGCTAATATTTTCGTGCACATAAGGTAAGTGTTTTTGACAGTTGTTAACATAATAAACTATCATGAACAACCATGTTGATTATTATTGTACAGAAGCAACTATAGAGGTTATGTTTGGGGTAATGCCGGCTACGCTTTCGTAAAGACGTACCGTAAGTCTTATAAAGGCTGTTGGATGCAAGAACATTATATTTTTATGTTAACAAATACTAATTACACTTACCTTCTGTGCAAAAAAAAAAAATATTTTGTTGAAAGAACGATAAAAATCAGGTAACATCCGAATCGTATGTACACAGAACTTGGAGAGAAATCATATGATTTGGCATGGGCTTGTTTCTTTTCATCGAAACACTCAAAAATGTTTTTAATTCATTGCCCTTATTCCTTCATAATTTTTCAATTCAATTTATTCTCCATGTATACCCATCTCGGGTTTTTACATACGTATATAATATACAGTGCCCCATTTCAATTACATCATACTTAAACTCTGGTACAATAATAATAATAATAATAACAGACGAATATTCTTATATTTACTTTTTATAGAGTATTTCACATTACACATATGGAATTACGCATCATTAACCTATTTTACATTTGGTTTCTCGGATCGTCCTCCTCTCTTCTTTTCCTTTCTGACTCTCTAGCAACTGTTTCGAATTCCCTTGCATATCTGCAAAGGCTGCGGCTCGGTTTCGCTGCTAATGCTAAGCGAATTTTGTTCGTTAATTCACTTCCACAGCTGTTATTTATCCACTCCTCTAACTTTTCCACCCAGCTCTTATCTATCAGTTCTTTTGCTACCCTGCAAATTACTATGTGCTCTAAGTTCTCCTTTTCTTCCCCACATAATCTACAGCTTACATCTTTCAAACCTTTGTTTCCCGCCCTCCCCACATTTCCGCACCGCAACCTAGCCCATTGTTCCTTGTCTCTGTATTCTATTTTCTTATCATCCCAATACTTTTCCCTGCCTAAATTATTCTTCACCGCTCCATAGAATTCGCAATACTTAGATTTTTCTATCCTGCTCCAGTTCCTCTGAATTTCTTGATCTTTCTTTGTTACTATTCCCCTTTCCAAATTTTTTCCTATCTCCTCTCTTCTGATCCCTTTACCCATCCAATCTAGCGTTTCACCGTCTCCTACTTCCCTTAAAGCTTCTCTTACTTTCATACCATAACTAGAAGGATTTCCATTTTCCAGACCTCTTAACTCTTCCTTTAAACAAATTTTCGGTAACCTATCTTCTTCCATGTCTAGTATGTCCAAAAGATACTTATTAGCCCTATTCCTGGCCTCAACTTCAATGCTATTCCTTCCCGCTTCCATTTTCCAGATATAATCTGGAGTGCTCCTATCGAGTCCCATGGCCATCTTTACAAATTTCCCTTGTGCCATTTCCATTTCCACCCACCGTTCCCATCCCCATATCTCTACTCCATATAATCCTCCTGATTTCGCTAACACATCCATTATATATAGCCGTCTTCCTAACTCTCCTATCCGTGCTCTCTTCATCACTCCCCAAGCCGCATTTGCCGCTTTTTGCAACTTGCCCGCCATTGCCTTTACATGCTTTCTATGAGTCCCCCCCTGATGAAAACCAGTAACCTAAATATTTATATTTATCAACAATTTCGACTATCTCTCCGTATATTCTCCATTCCTCCTCTTTTTTCTTTCGCCCACCCTTTCTGAATACCATGACTTTTGATTTTGCAACATTAATTTCTAGTCCATTCTCCCTTACATATCCTTCAAGCGTTTTTAACATTTCAGCTAGTCCCTCTGGATAATCTGCAACTAAAGCTAAGTCATCTGCAAATTTGAGTGCAAATACCTTCTTTTTCCCTATCACTGTGCCCCCCTTCATTCTTTCTCTCCCATCCATCCTCAATGTCGTCAATTAATATATTAGATAGTGTAGCACTCAAGGGGCATCCTTGTCTTACTCCTCCTTTTGTTTCGAAAGGATTTGTAGCCCCTTCTTCTGTTATCACTTCATTAGTTGTTTTCCTGTATATTGCTTTCAGCATATCAAACATCCTTCCTTGTATCCCTAATCTTTTTAGTTTCACAAATAACAAATCCCTATCTACTGTATCGAATGCTTTTTTCAGGTCGAAAAAAGCAACATATAATTTGCCCCCTTCTTTCTTTAGTTTATTATTAATAAGCGAATTCAACACAAATATATGATCTCTTGTCGACCTTCTTTTTCTGAATCCCGCCTGACTTTCTTTGTACAGTCTCTTTTTTTCCATCTACTCTCTTATCCTCTCATCTAAAATCCCCGCTAATATTTTATAGCCTGTGTCCAACAGGGAGACACCTCTGTAGTTGCCCGTTTCATTTTCGTCTCCCCCCTTAAAGATAGGAACTATTCCCGCTTTTTCCCAACCTCTTCCTAGTCTACCCGTTATCCAAAATCCATTTAATATTCGGTGCATTTCTTCGATCCATAATTTTGGTAATCCCTTTATGAATTCAACTTTAATTCCATCCTCGAATGCTGCTTTTCCAATTTTCATTTTCTTTATGGTTTTTGCCATTTCCTCGAATGCGATATCTCTATTTAAAATATCTTGTTCCTCTATGTTTAAATGTGCACCCTCCCCTCCCTCTGTAGCCTCTTTTTCTGCTGTTTTGCTTTCTCTGTGTACCGTTCCTAGAGCCTTTTCTCTTTCTTTGTTCGAATCTGGCTTATCGCGGTTTATCTCGCCTAACAAACTTTTAAAGTGTTTGATCCATCTGTCACCCCCTATTCCTTTCGATCTTTTCCTTCTCTTTTTCCTAAAATTTCCTAGCGCTTTCCAAAAACACCCCATATTCCTGCTTTCCTCTACCTTTTTCCATTTTTCCTCCTTTTTCCCTCTTTTCTTCTTCTCATACATTTCTTTAAGTTTCTTTTTTTCGTCTGTTAAATCTTTCTTTTCGTTCTCACCTTTGGTTTTTATGAAGCCTTTAAGTTTATTCCACACCTTAGCCCTCTGCTGTTTACATTCTCTATCAAACCAATCCTTTTTATTATTATTTACCCTACACTCCCCATTCCCTCCTACCTTCATTATTAACCCTAGTTTTTCTGCCACTTTCCATATACATCCATTAAGCTTTTCCCATCTATCTTCCCACTCCAAATTCTTTAGACCTCCCTCTGTTGATTCCCAGCATTTTTCCATTTCTTTTTCATATTCTTCTGCCTTTGCACTATCCCATTTTAATCTCTTTGGTATATTTTGAACTTTCCTATAATTTTTGTTTCGTTGTTTATCTTTGATTTTGTCTATTTCTAAGCTAAATTCAACTGGGAAGTGATCCGACTCTATTCGTGCTTCAATTTTGATCTCTGTGATAGGACATTCATTTTCAGTCTCTTTTACTATAATATAATCCAAAACCGAGCCCCCGCCTTTACAGATATGGGTCCAATTTCCTTTTTCGTCACCTTTAATTCTTCCATTTAATATTCTTAATCCCCCTTCCTCACAGAACTCTAGCAATTTCTTTCCCTCTGCATTTACAATTTTATCCTCTGATTTTCTATCTTTAAAATATCCTCTTGTTATTTCCTCTCCATCACAATCCACACTACCTTGTTCCTCTCCCACTCTTGCATTCCAATCTCCCACAAATATTAATTCGTCCCCCCTACTTTCAGCTTGCATTACAATATTTCTGATATCTCTTTTTACATTAAGCATCCCGACGTTATTGTACATTGAAACTATATTAATAACCTTACCTCTACTTTTCAAGTTATTTGATTTAAAGATTAAACCGTAGTCCCATTCTTCCACGCTGATTTGCTTGCACACATTCTTCTTCACTCCTATTATATGCCCTCCTTTTGCCCTGCCTTTCTTCTTCTCTCTTGTCGCCGCCTTTCCATACCACACGTAGCTCTCATCAAGCTTTTTTATAAACTCTTGCATGTAGTTCTCTTCTATCCATGTTTCTTGGAAAAATACTATTTCGTAGTTTCTCCAATATTCTGCTGCTTCAAACAAGTTGATCCCTCCTGCGATGTTCCATGTTACTCCTTTAATTATTTCGTTAGTTTCTTCCACGAAACCCCTTCTTATCAACCGCTCTTCCTTTCTCGTTCCAAAAGAATTCAGTGTCACCTACTGTCCATCTCATGTAGCTTCTGCTAACCCTTTTGCCCTTTTCTTGCTCTCTTCCCACTTCTTTGTCTATCCAATTTTGCACCTCCTTCTCTCTCGGTGTGAGATCATCTTCTATTCGGATCATAGTTCCTTTCAGTCTGGTTTTTTTCGCCATTAATCTCCTTTTTGCTTCCCATGATACCATTTTAATTAGTATCCCTCCTCCTATCACTCTAGATTTACTAATTTGAACTTTCTCACCCGTTAATCTCCACAGTACATCCTGTATTTCCCATTCCATGGTTTTTCCTCCCGATGGCCTGAATCCTCTCACTATCACCCAGTTTTTTCTAACTTGTCTTTCTTTCATCTCCCATTCTATTTCACTAACCTTCAACCACTCCGGCTTGTCTCGTTGATCAAGCTCTTCCGTTGAATTCACCAAATCCTCACTTTCTTCAATTACTTCCTGGTGTTCGATCTCATTTGGTCCACTAGTGTTTTCTGTTCTCTTCTCCTCGCAATATTTACCCTTCTCATTCGTGTAGTTATTTCCACTTTCCTTTTTTAATTCTAACACCTCTTTTCTTGTGTCTCTTAATGCCTCCTTCAAATTTTTAATTTCCTTTGTCAACTCCAATTCCCTTTCCCTTGCTCTAGCCAGAGCGGTGTTCATCGCTTCCTGTCTTATAATTTGTTCTTCTTCCACTTGCTCTCTCTGTAACATCCATTCTTTAAGTTCTCTGAATTTTCTATCTAATTTCTCTTCCCACCAAGAGTCGAGAATTCCTCCAATCTCTATTTCCTTCCCCGACAGACTATCATTCGAACTTGTTTCATCCAATGAGCTTGAATTTATGTTGTAGTTCTTATGAATGTGTTTATCATTGACAGCGTCTTCACTTAGGTTCTTGTGTTCACTCATACTTTCCTCTGTTCTCCTATTCTCAGTTTCACTCTCTCCAGTTCTGATCGGAGAGCGCGATAGTTTTTCCCTTGATCTAAAAGTTTCTTTCTTCAACCCTCCCCACACTGACCCTTTTTCATTTTGCACTACAAAGTCCGTTAATTTCCTGTCGCCTTTATTGTTCTTTAAACAGTTTCTTTTACCAGCGGGCCTTCCTGGTCCCCTTTTTTGTAATGGCGCTGCTGCAGTCAGCTGTTCAGTTTCTAGTTCGATTCCATTACCGCCAGGTGCTGCCACCACCCCATCATCCGTTGTGTCTATTTCGGAGTTTCCTGTTTCATTCGCCATAACCTCACTTTTTGCAAAAGCACTTTACTTCAGTATATTTCCTCTACACTGGCACAAAAAACACCGATAACACTATCACCTGTAACTCTTTGCCCGATCTATCCAATTCAATCCCGCACAGACTCGCACCCTTCAATAAAACACCGCAACTTATGGATTTTCGCTCCTCGATCGCACGACGCGTGTTCAACGATCACCCAACCAACCGGAAGTCTTCAAGCTGTTACTATAATCGTACATATCATGATTGAAAAGTGCAATTAATTTTGTACTATGAAACACAAATCCTCAACAAACTACAATAATTTTGAACCAAGTAGTTAATAAATGTAAAGAAAAGAATAGTTTAGTTTTCGTTAAATAAAAACAACGAATCTCCTACAAAACAGTTGAATTTCTACTAAATTGTTTGAATTTTTTACCCAAAAATATGAAATTTCAAAAAATGTTAATTTTCAGCCTAACAGATAAATTTCCAGTTAACAACTAGATTTTCATCTCCAAAAAAGGTTTTTTGAATTGTTAATCATATTTGAATCTTGAAAGGTTTCATTAATTTCATTTTTTCATGCAAGCTGTTACTATAATCGTACATTTCATGATTGAAAAGTTCAATTAATGTATTCTAATATATTTATACATTTCATGATTGAAAAGTTCAATTAATGTATTCTATAAATTATATGAGATATATATGTATAAACGTGCCGGACGCAAGCTGAGGGCACCGATAGAGGCGAGCCAAGCTTTTGAAATCGGCGCCACAGTCACGCGCAAGCGCGAAATCAGGAAGGAAAGTTGCAGGCGTATCTCTAGACGCTTGTGGGAGACGATAGAGGGCGCGTGTGGGCGCGCGACGACCATCATCAATTCGCAAAGATAATTTTCAACAACTGAGCGCGCTTTTTAAACTTCTTATCTCAACTTGAAAGTATTAACATCATTATATAATTGATGATGTATTGAAGTATTCAAAAAAGAAGTACAATAAAGTATAAAATTAAGTTTCTAAATAAATAAAAATATCTAGGATCTAATTAGACCTCTGTTATGGAGTTATTTATTATCTACAGGATGAACGCACGCATGCGTCGCAGATAGGCTTTCATACGCAGTCAGGGTGCCGTCTCATGGCAGCGCAAAACTCGGCGTAACGCGCAAAATGTCAAATCACTCGCTAGTGACTTCTAGCGACAAAAATGTTCTGACGAATGTAGCCGCCTTTATGATTGCGTTATTTTGCATTCCCATCGTCCTCATTGTTTATTATTGTCTGCCAACTTGTAACATAACCAACAATATTTCAATATTGTCGTCACTGTCGATTCCTATTATTAAAATAATAAACAAAGTTACAGAAAATGACTGCGCGCTCACTCTTTTCACAAAATTTGCAAATAATCGGCGTTTTGACAGAATTTTCTTTTGTCGGTTTTGCGTTGTGCGCGACGCAAAGCATCAAATATTTTCTCTACTGTCCCATGAGAGCGCAAAACAGCAATCTATATTAGCAATACAATGGAATAACCAATGGCGGCACGTACTTTCCCTGAGAGCTGCTGGGAGTGTATTTTTCATTCGCTATGAAAATGCGGTGGTAAGTTTTGCGCCATCATGGGACATAGAGGAAATATTTGATGCTTTGCGTTGCGCACAACGCAAAATCGACAAAATAAAATTCTGTCAAAATATAAAGGCGGCTACATTCGTCACAATATTTTTGTCGCTAGAAGTCACTAGCTAGTGCTTTGACGTTTTGCGCGTTACGCCGAGTTTTGCGCTGCCATGGGACGGCACCCTAAGTCTGCAAGTCGTCGATGATTTACAAAGTTACACGATATTATAATAAATTATGGCCAATCAGGGCCAGTCATTTTCGGCTGTCGTTTTCTTGTGGTCACGAAAAAATGACAGAAAAAAAATGACAGGGAAAAAATGACACACCTGTCATTTTTTTCCTGTCATATCTTTTCGTAATGGTGCTTTCACACCTCTGCCTGCCTGCCTGGTGCAGGCAGAAAAGTTGTAAGAGTAAAAGAGATAGAGAGCGCAAAATTGGACAAAAAATACTTTCTATCTCTTTTACTCTTACAACCTTTCTGCCTGCCCCAGGAAGGCAGGCAGAGGTGTGACAGCACCATAAGGGACGTGTGGTCGTCTTGAACGTACCCCTGGCGTGAACGGCTCGTGATGCAGGGGGCTGGGACTGCATATACATGATGTAAACATAACCTGCATTCTACATACCGGTCAACAAGTTGTTGCTTTTTACCTTTGGTACATTGTTTTCTGCACTTCAACCACCTTTTTAACTGACAAATAGTGTTTTCGTCCACCATTTTATACTGTAATTCAGCACCTAGCACATCTTTTTTATACAATTTAACATTAAAATTTGGTATCACAGTGTACATTTTAATGACAGTGCTCGAAAACTTTAAATGCCTGCTAAGTATCATGGCGACGCCTAAGCTTCCGCTCTTAAATGAAAAGGTCAGGCCACTTGGAGGTACTAAATACGTTCATGCCGTGTCTCGTACAGCGACAGCCATATTCGTTACTATGACAACGCAGAGACGCTTTCCTAAATACGATTGAAATTATTTCGCGTCATGATGTAGCACAGCGTTTCTCAAACTTAGATACTGAAATGTAGATAATAAGAATGTAGTTAATACCTCTTTTATTCCTTGACACACATAGTTTTACATTTAATGGAAATTGTAAATTTGAAACTATTTATCTCTAAAGGACACTTCCCTGCCGATTAAACAGCACTCAAACGGCACTGCCCAGACGAGTGGATGCGGAGCACTTGGCTCCCAAACTCTACGTCCCCCCACTCCATCTACCCACAGCTCTTCCCTGGTTCATTCCACTCGTTCCAATTCCAGGATACTTAGGTCGTTCAAAATACATTCATGGCAATATAAAACAGCCCGAAAAAGAAAGAAATGTTAAGAAATCAATTACATAATCAAGAATATTTCCTATTCTAAAAATGCCTGAATTAATAGTGATTCAAATGTTTTGTTGAAAATTCGTCTTTTTGACTTGAAAATTCAAGAAATTTATTGGAATTTATTTTTCTTGCCTAACGATTTTTCTAAATTAAAAATTCAACTATTTTGTCGAACATTTATCTTTTAGGTTTGAAATATCATCTCTTACTGTAGAAATGTCACCTTTTGTAGTAAAAATTGCAACCTTCTGGTTAAAATCTAATCTTTTTTGGTGATAAATTAATTTTGTAGTTGAAAATTTCAATCTTCTGTAGAAAATTCATATTTTCAGTTCTAAAATTTAACAATTTAATAGAAAATTTAATTATTTTGTTGAAAATTCGTTTTTGCTGGATAAATCCAGTTGTTTATAAAAAAGCCCGAGAAACATAAAACATTTTTAAGAAATCAATTATACGAAGTCCAATATTGCGTATTAGAGAATAAAAACCATGCAGATTAAATATTATATCTTTTTTCATCTGATAGAAAATCGATAGCTTCGAGGCATACATTTGTTGAAGGGAACTTTGTATAATTCTAGAATTGGCAAATGTCTGCAAAACTTATAGCTTATTAAAAATATGTAGCAGTGTAATTAAAAGTTATTCCTAGGAAAATTTCAAACAGATAACAGTAGAAGTGCACTAACTGCTGCATGCCCCATATAAATCGTCTATGCAAGGTTGGGGTTTTACTCTGTGGGCGCCACAGTGTCGACCTATGACCACTTTCATTGTTATATACAGACGTTATAGTTGTAGGTATAATTATAAATAAGGTACGTGCATTTTTGCAAATACTTATTTTCCCACTCGATCTTGAACCGTCAACATGGAACAACAACGGGTTTGTGAATTTTGTGTTTAAATCGGCATGAGAAAAGTGTACACAGCACTCAAGAAGAATTAAATTTATCCTGTTCCTGGTAAGTATACATTTATTAAGTCTGAAATTAATTGACGTTAGTGATCCGTCAACTTTAAATCGAAAATTTCTTATCTTCGTACATTTTTGAGGTCAAGTATTTGATTTTATTTTTTTAAATTGATATGCTTAGGTCGTTAAAAATACATTGACAGCGATATATATAAACGAAGCCCGAGCGAGAATTAAAAAAAATGTAATAAACCATTTTTTTATACTTTAGATACTTTTATATACTTTAATAGTTTAAAATTGAACATTTAGTTTAAAATTCATTTTTTTTTTTGGGTAGAAAGCTAATTTTCATGGTTGAAATTTCCTCTTTTTTGTTTGAAACTGCAACTGTTTAGTTGAGAATGCAATTGTTTTACAGAAAATTTATCTTTTATCAAGACTTGGAACTTTAACAGTTTGGTAGAAAATTAAACTATTTGGTTGAAAAGTATTCCTTTATAACTTGAAAATCAAACTATTAGGTAGAAAATTCGTCTATTTGGGATGAAAATTATTCTTGTTTATTGAAAATTCATCATTTTTGTTGAGAACTTAACTATTTTCTTAAAAATGCGTCGTTTTTTGTTGAATTCGGCTGGTTGAAAATTCGCTTTTTTTGTTGAAAATTAGTTTTTTGAACTGAAAATTTAACGATTCGATTTTTGGTGGAAGATTGAACTATTTCGTTGAAAATTCACCTTTCTTGACTGAAATTTACTTTTCTTGTTAAAAATTCTTCTTTTCTGGTTTAAAAGTCAACTGTTTTCTAAAAATTCCGACATGTTAGCCCGAAAATTGAACTCTTTTGTTTAAAATGGATCTATTTGGTTGAAAATACATTCACCAAATCCATTTGAAATCAGGCAGGGTTCTACACTTAAAAACGCAAAATCTCTCGGGAATGAAATATGTTGTTTTTTAGAGGAAAGTAGACGATGCATATTTCTCCGATTTGCAAAAAAAAAATCGAAAAAGTTATGCGTATTTGAATTTTATGCTTTGTTTTTCAAGACACCCTAATTTTTACATTCTCATTCTAATGAGAAGGTATTGGTTTGATGTAAAATTTGACTTGGTCGGTTTTCATCAAATATCCACGTTTTGAGACCCCCTGAGCTAGAAAAAAAGGTTTTTACCAAGGTGTCTGTCTGTCTGTAGTCGGTCTGTCTGTCTGTAGGCACGATAACTTTCGAAAAAATAATCGGATTGGGTTGTGCTTTGGCACACTTTTTTAGGGCCTAAAAAGAAAGAACAAGTTCGTTAACCAACTATTTTGGATGAAAATTCAAAAAGTGAGCACATTTTGAAAATTTTTGAGACCATTTTTCTCAAAATTCAATAATTCTATGTACGGCTATTCATAGTACGCCAAAACTCGAACAACTTATCCCAATGACTTTCAGATAAAAAGAAAATTACCGGAGTTATAGCATTTTCAAAATTACAAAAAACAAACGTAAATAAACATTTTATGCCGGAAAACACACGATATGGAAAAAAGTCAAGACGAAGAAAATGTTTCTTTTTGAACACCCTACAATATTTTCTTAACAACTTTTTGAATTTTTTGAAAAATCAAAAATCCAAATTTTGATCACACAAAAAAATAATTAAAAATCAATAATTTCATTTTGCTGTCAAACTATGCAAGATACGACCAAAGACGAATGGAAAAAAATTATGCACCCAAAAATGATCTCCAAATTTGTCATTATTCACTTTTTGATATGATGCGTAGTTTTTATTTTATTCGTAAAAAACTGCATTGGAAATAGTAAAATTAAATTTTTAGACGAATAACACAAGCTACGAGAAAAATGACAGAAAAAATTTGTTCATCCAAAGAAGAGGTACAAATTTGTTATAAATCGTGTTCTAATAGGATGCGTAGTTTTTGTTTTATTCGTGACTTTTTCATTTCAATCATACGGTGCACAGAACCGAGCGTGGAACGCAAGGTTTAAATGATTTCCAAATCACATATCGAGCGCGAAGCGCGAGTGTCTGGATGAGAATGTGTTCCTTAAGGTCGATAGAACCTTGAGTAAATAAAGTTCCATTTCATTCTAAAATAAAAACAAATTTAACAATCACTTCACATGTAGAGGTTTTGATAATTTTATAATATTTGCAAATAAACTTTTTCTTTCCATCAAAGTCGAACACGAAGTTCAAAAATCTAGAGGAACCGAGCGTAAAGCGCGAGATAAATATATGATCGATTTAACTTATACTTTGATAATGGACATATCTTGTAGCTTTAATGCTTGCTAACTAATTTTTGTAGCCAGGAGAATTCTTTTTTCTTACAAACGAATTTTTCACCATTTCTTGTCATGCGGGCTGACCAATTTTTGAGGCCGGGTGAGCTTTTTTTCTTAAAAATGTAATTTTTTAATTTGCCTCGTAAACTATGAAAAATATCGCAAAAGGACACGAGACATGTAATAGAACTTTTTTAGACGTGCAAACTTTTATCTTATCATTCGTTCGTATCTGTCATTTTTTCCAAGAAAAAGTGGAAAATTCGATTGTCAGAAAAAAGAATTCAACATGGATTCGGTCCATGTCTTTTTTGGAAAATTCATATTTTTGGTTGGAAATACATGAATTTTGTTGAAAATTCGTCTTTTGGTCGAAAGTTAATCTTTGTATAGGTTAAAAATGCAGCTATTTGGTAACAAAATCAACTATTTCGTACTTAAAAGTACACTTCTGTATCTTTCTAATAAATTATATAATCAGAGAGATTTTTTTCCAACTATCTGAAGAAGGGAAAAAGCTTGTCGTTTTTGAAACATATACGCGTCATATATTTCGCGTCACATTGTCGATGAGAATTTTACATGTAATCAATGTACATACAAACTAAATTCTATTATATTAAATATTATACTAACTTTAAAGAATTATTCAAAAAGTCATTATATTAAATACCATACCTTGGTCCGGGACTGCTTATTTTTATTGTTAATGTTATTTTCCACGATTGAAACAAAAATTACGCATCCTATCAAAAAATGATTATCTTATTATTATATTATATACATATAAGTGACTTTTTACTTGAAATTAGTAATTATAAATGAACATTAAAAAATAAACAATTTCATTTCCAAACAAAACATCTTGAATTTCTAATAACAATTAAACAATAATAAATTCATTTAAAAAATGGAGTGATTTTTTAAGATATTTAGAAGTTTTAAGTAGATTCAAAAATGATTGAAAACTTGAAAAGATTTTTAAGAATGTAGATTTTTGGAAAGTTTTGGAAAAAAATGAGGAAATTTTTAAGCATTTTAAAAGATTTCGGAAGAATATAAAAATTTAATTAGGTTCACAGGAAAATTGAAAAAGATTTTCATTCTGAAAAATAAATTATGAGAGAATATTTGAAAGGTTTTTCGGGCTGTTTTATATTGCCATGAATGTATTTTGAACGACCTAAGTATCCTGGAATCGGAACGACTGGAATGAACCATGGAAGAGCTGTGGGTAGATGGAGTGGGGGGACGTAGAGTTTGGGAGCCAAGTGCTCCGCATCCACTTGTCTGCCCAGTGCCATTTTAGTGCTGCTCGTTTAAAGCTACTCAGATTTCAGTTTTAAATGCCTGCAGAAGTTCCCTTTATACCTGCGAATAGGCTACCAAGTCGACAAGCTGAAAGGGATTAAAATTTAAAATGGAAAATTTGTAAAATTTTGTAATTACCTCTGGGAAAGTTAGAAATTCAGAATCTACGAGTTTAGATAATTTCAGATATCTAACTTTTTGTTTGAAAAGTTTAAAATTGGAATGATTATAATGTATCTCGTAAATGAAATGAGATACGCCAAAACAGACAACATTTTCGAATTCAACTTCAGAATAGTATATTAGTATATAATTTATAAGTATATAATATGTATCATAAGAAAATTCATAAATTGAAATAAGTGTTAATAATTTGAAGAAAATTTTAAAAAGGGATTCGGGTTGGCGGCGGCCAACTACTGTAAACCGTCGTGTAAGCCTCTCTGCCTGCCCGGTACGTAACGAATACTATAGAACCATTATATGACCGTCGCATCACTGAGTGCCGTTTAGGTGCCGAAATCAGTACAAACAGACACTGAAACGGCAGGGTTGGGGTCACTGAGACCCCATAGGCTTTCCGATTTTTTTCCGATTGTTTACGTTTTTTTTTCAACTATTTTCATCGGATAGTTGAATTATCATTGAGTTTTTGGAGATTTTTTTTTCTATTTTATATTGTTTCAACATCACTCATGATTTTTTCCAGTCAAAAATATCTGGAGGTGTGTCCTTTTAGTGTTAATCTATCTTTATAATGAAGAAATATATCGAGCTAGTAAAATACATTTCCAAATAAAAACCAGACGGATTTCCAACAAATGAATTTTCAACCAAAGAAATTCATTTTTAACTAAGAAGATGAAATTTCAACTAATGAGTGTACTCTTTTACCAAAAGAGACGAATTTTCCACGAATAGTTAAATTTTCTCCAAAAACAGATGAATTTTCAATGAAATAGTATAACTTTCAACCAACAAGAATTAATTTCTATGGAAAAAGATAAATTTGAGACAAAAAATGGAAGTTACATTTCCAATAACAAAATTTAATTCTAAATAAGAAACATCTCAATTTCAACCAAATATTTTAATTTTCAAAGAAATTTTCAACCGAAAAGATGAATTAGTCAACAAGAAGATTGAATATTCACCCACGAAATTCGAATTTTCATAAAAATACAGGAATTATAAACCGAATATTTGAATTTTTAACATAAGAAAATAAATTATGAATCAAACATCTAAGAGCTAAGTTTTCAGTGAAAACAATTAATTTTCATCTAGAAAACATAATTTTCAAGAAAATAATTGAATTTTGAACAAAAGAAAGGGTTTTCAACTAAAATGATGAATCATCAACCAAATAAATGAATTTTTAACAAAGTAGTTCCACTTCCAACTATGTAATTGAATTTTCTACCAAAAAAGATGAATTCTCAACGAAAAACATGAGATTTTATATTTTAACAAAAAAGGATTTTAATTTTATACCAAAAATAGTTGAATTCAGCCAAAAAAGATGAATTTTCTACAAAATAGTTTGAACCCTCAAGCAAAACAGTACTCTGTAATTTAAAAAAAGTATATGTTTTTTTCACTCTAGAATGTTTTTGTGAAAATACATGTATTAATTATGATATATATTTGTTTAAACAATAAGTGCTTTAAATTCTCTTTAACGAGCATATTATCAAGAGCATTTGCTCAACATAAATTCTTGAGCATTTAAGAACTCTACGTACGTTACAAATAATCAAGCCGGGCTTGACATACGAATCATTTTAATTGTTAATTTTTAATGACAATAATTATAATTGAATAATGTATCACAATTAATTACTGTGTTTGTAATTAATAATTATTGCGATATTTAGTATTGCATTCTTCATACTTTTTTCTATGTTTGCTGTTATAATAATCATACAATCATTATAATGGTAATTACAATGATTATAAATAAGCGATTAATTATTTCGTTTATAATTGTTAAGTATTAATTATTTTGTTTGTTATTATTGATTGATAAATAATTATTTCACTTATGATTATTTATTATTTATTAGAATTTGTAATAACGTAAATAATAAAACCATTACTTCAGCCAACTGTGCACAACTAGTATAAATTATTTATAATGATTGCTGTAACAAAAAACACAATACAAGAAAATTCTTAAACTCTCTTCGTTCTTTTCAGAATCGATAGTGTAAATGGTATGGGATCATAATTCTTCAAATATGTTGCAAAGAAGGACTTTACATTTTTTAATAGCACGCTCTTTTACATTTTATACACTTTGTAAATATGAGACATATGTTCCTCATTTTTAATATACATCCATACGATTATTTATTTACTTATTATTTCTGCTTTCGAGTTTTTTCTGCAATTAACACATGCAGCGTTGAACCTGCCTTAAACTTCCCGCTTGACGTTCTTTTCAAAATGGAGGTCGCTGTACGAATACCTACGGGCCATTTGATTGGTTAACTTTTTTTTTAGTTGCGCGTGGCGAGACCATAGCCTTTTGGATCATGGGAATCACTGATATACCATTTTCAACCGCACGCAGTTTTGAAGATTACTTCGGTTATTGCTATTTCCCATTCATTCGAACGAATTTAACTAAATTGCTTATTTTCCTACTGTTAATCGCGTTGAACGTGGTTAAATAACCGTAATTCAGTTCCGCGTAACTTTCCGCGATCGAAATTGATGGTATGGTTAGGAAACTGAGTGCTGAGTGCAATAGTGTTTTTATCTTCGATATTTAAAAACCCTGGAGCAGAAGACGATAAAAAGGATAAGTTAAGATCAACCTTCAGCGTTGCTGGCTTGATGGCCGTTCAAGTGCATACCTAACCTAATCCAATAGCGTCCTTATTGGTGTAATTCAAACTACAATTATTGGCAGTCAGTAATATACACGGGCGCTGGTGCCACGAGTATTATGCCAATTACTGGTGAGTTCAGCAGTTACTATTTAAAATCCAATCTATAAAAATTCCTTCCTCACCAAGAACAACTGTTGTTCGTTGGACGAGACTAATAGGGTAATTGTTTTGCTTTACGTACTCTTACGGTCATATTGACTACACGACACTTAATAACAATGCATTGTGTGATTTGTGCACCTAAGCAATATTTGATTCTTAGTACCAACAGTCCTTTAATTACTAATATAAGGTGAGAAAAGAATCCGACGTTAAGTTACTACTTTTGTGATTATTAATTTCTCCTTAACACCCTGAAGACACCTCGAATCCCCCCCCCCCCCCCACACCCTTGCCCACTAAAATCTTAATACAAATTTATTTCTTATGGTGGATTCCACGACTGACACAAATTACGGGCATTTAAATGATGAATATTATAGTAATTAGAAACATTTATTTCACCATTCACTACCAAGTAAAATAACCTATAAATAAGTTAGTTAAATCTTTTTATTAATACATTCTAATTTCGCCTCGATTATTTTGCAACCAAACTTTGTAGTTCTTTGTTTGTTTCATAGAATTGTTGACGGTAGAAATAATATGTGGAAATGACAGAATTAGTGTTACATTGTATTCAGGCCAGGAAAAACATGGTGCTGGTCCCTCAGTTTGTAAGGTTAGCTTCTTTCTCTTCGTTGTTCAATTTAAGTATCAATCCAAAATACCACCCGTGTTCGACCTTAAATCCATTGTACATATTGACTGCCCAAAGTTCTCCTTCGATTTCGCTAAACTTTAACATAAAAGTCAAACTGTATTTTTCATCAAAACTTGTTCGTTTGCATTTTACAGTCAAGTCACTTAACTGGTGGAATCGGTGAAACGATGCTGCTCCACAAAGATTATGTTATGTTTGTTTACTCAGAAGTTTCCTAATTATTATCACTTAATATTTTTGAACAAGAATGGGAAAAGTGGCTCAATTGCGAGTTGAACAATCATCTTACAATGCAGTAACGTTTGTCATTTGTTTGCTTGGCTTCTTCTTGAACTTTCGTTTGCTGCTTCCCGTTTGAGCGTACAGAGTGTCTACTAATCAGGGAACCCAGGGTTCAACTTGAACTGGAAATCCTATTTAAGTTTTCGAAAATGTGAAATATCGTTGGTTGATAATTATTTTTGATATTCTAATTGGTATAAATTTCTCAGACGTAACATTTAATTTGTTTGATATTAGCGATCAATTATTATTGAAGTGTGATTACAAAAAACAATATAAAAATTATTTACTTTAATACTAAGTGAACTATACATGAACTATATTATAGACACATAGATTATAATTATACTGTCATTATAAAATATTAAAAATAGTTATACATTGAATGCTTTCACGATGGTTGATTATAATGAAGAAGTTTTTTTAGGGTTTCAATCGTGCGCAAAACTACGAACCTTGCCAAAGTTTCGTGAACATTGCAGTTCACGACACGTCGGTAAGTTTCGTGTTTTTGCACACTATTGAAACCCGAACAAATTTATTTAAATTGTTATTAAAAATAATTTTTTGTAATCACTCTTCAATAATCAATCTATTATTACTCGTTAATGCCATCGAAACTAAACAGGATATCTATGAATTTTTTTACGTATCAGAATACCAAAAATAATTAACCAAAGATATGTTTATAAAAAAATAAAAACTGCCACGTTAGCCAAGTCTGCGTAGATAATGCAATCGAAATTATATTATATTGGCCATACATGTAAAATTGGTTCAGTACAAATAACTGAAGGCGGCCACCATCTTGTGACGAAATGTCTGAAATAATTGTAATCTAATTATATTCATTTTAACTCTACACCATGAATGCAAAAATATCATTTTGTTTGCATATAATAAGATATCACAATGCATACAATTATACATGTGAAAACATGATGTTAGATGGGTTTTATTCGTACTTCCAGTAATAGTAGATTATATATTTATAACCGGGGGAAATACGGGAAGTAACCCGGAATTTAGTTGCCGAAAATTAGTAGAAATTCTGAGTTATCGCCAATTCCATCACACGGAGACTGTCCATAACGTGACGCAAAAAAAATTGCATGATGTTTTAAAGCCAAGTCTTTTTATGTGTTAAACACCAGCAGCGTGCAGCAGTGCGCGGGTACTCACGAGCGTATATTGCGTAATATTAAGAAATGGTTCACACGCCACTGACTTCACGTTTTACGCAATTGACTTCAAGGCCAATTGTAGGCCATGCCAGAGAGTGATTCAATCCAGGTTCCAGTGTATAAGGTCCGATCTGAAACCCATTACAAATATTCGAGTTGTTCATTCCAATATTCAGCATGGTTTTCTTAATCGTTGTGTTATTTTTCGGCTAGTTCTCCTTTGCTGAGTTCTTCATTTTGTCCTTCATTTTGGTTTGCTTTCTTGCTGTGTTGTTCATCGCCCTTTTTATCATTGTCGATTTCTGTTTCCTCTTCTTTTTGTTGCATGCAATAGCATCAACAACAGCTTGTGTTTGTACATCTCTGTTTACAGATGAAAGCATTTACTGGAAATTTTGATCGACTACACATTATGACTTTGAATTTTCATGTTCTAGTTATTTTTAATTATATTTTATTATTACCAGTAGTTGAGTTTATTGAATGGCTAACTGCCTTACATGGTACAATAATTTCCAGGAAAAATGAATTTAAATGGTTATGAAGACTATTTAACAGTCGTGGCAAAATCATATTGAACAAATACGATTCGGAGTATGAATTTCATTATTTTATACAGTGTGAATTTACATGAGTCTGGAAAAGCGTCATGATCAAAATGTTGATGAGCTGATACCTGAAGGATGAATCAAGGACCGTAAAGTTATACAGTCGAACTTGGATAAAAGGGAACTGGATTGGAGCCTTCCGAGAACAGACGCCGCGTGGCGGTTTCGGATCAGAGGAGCCGCGGGGCCGAAAGTGAAGGATTTGCCATTAGTAGAGTACCGATAAAGCGCTGTACCTTGACGGCCCAATGGGTAACTGCGTCACAAGTTACGCAACATTGCGTAAGTTCACTGTAAGTGTTCACACGGTCCTGGGGTTTGCGTTCGGAGGACCTGTATTTGAGCCGAAAGTCAGAACCAAAACCGGGCTCAAATCCAAGTTGGGTCGGGAAGATCCGTTTGGCGGCGTTAAAATATACGACACAAGAGTTCAGACATTGAATTGTAAAATTTTGATCTGAATTTGCTTCAAATTTACTGTATAGACTCACGAGGGGACCTTTAGGTATGCTGTTTTTGTTTGAATTGATACTCTCCTCAATGAAAGATACGTACCGGAGGTTTTCTGAGAAAAATCAAAAAGACGCAATTTTGACCCATTTTTGAGAAAAATGCATTTTAAAAATTGTAAACGGATGGTCATCGAGCCGATGTAAAAAAAATTCGAAGCGATGTTAGCTCCCTGGTAGAGCACTTGGCTGATAGCCACAAGTTTGCGCGTTCGATTCTCGCTATCCGTACTTTTTTTCTTTTTTTTTTCTATATATACGCCTACCCCTAGAGGCTCGCCGAAAGGGAAACGGCTTAATGGTATATAAAATGCTTCTTTATTCCGTTTTTTAAATACAATTAATAAAATATAATAAACTTTTACCATTTTATTATTATTGTGGATAGATAAACGTTTATTTTTCAGGCTGCTGGCCTTAAAAAATTGACTTGCTTACACTTCCATTTTTAATGATTTTTCTTAAAACTAACCCTTAAAAACTAACATCCACCCATTCCTTATCACTAAGCCGCAAGCTCTTATTGCCTTGCCTTCCTCGCTCCGCCTCACTCGCATGCCCCTACTTTTTTTTTACATTGCCTCGCTTGCCAACCTCTGTTTTCACTGTAATACCTACTACGTATCTACTATTTACAATATTTACATCTTACTTATATCTACTTTCTCTCCTATTTACAATCTTTCCGTCTCCACTCTTCCTTCTCCTTCCTTCTCTTCATCTCCATTTTACCCAACACTCCCTTTACCCGTGCTACTGCCCTTTTTCCCCTCTTTGCATGCAACAATACCTCCATGCTTATCTCACTTCTTTCCACCTCCACGCACTCCTCCAACCAGTGCTCCACTCTTGCATCCCCCTTTCCACACAGTTCACACATCCTCTTCCCCCGAGAGAGCCAGAACCTATTGAAACCCTCCATGCACCCACACCTCATCCTCGCTATAAGCTCCTGACTTCCTTTATCACATAAATATTGCGCTCTTGCCCTTGGCATAATCCACACATAGTTCCCGTTAAACCTTGACTCTCGTATTCTCTCTTCCCCTTCTGTCTTCTCTCTCCATGCCGTTTTGCTTAACCAAGTCATAAACCTTCCTTCCTTCCTCGTGCATCCTTCTCACTTCATCCATCTGCAGTCCATTCATTCTAAAATACCTTTCCCTCTCAGCCTCCATCTTCCCACCCCCTCTCCTGTTCTCCTTCTCCCACCAACACTCCCTAACCAGCCTACTTCCCCCCTCTTCCAAAAATTTCTCCTCATATTTATACGCCCTGCTAGAATCCCTACACTCGTTCTCCTCGTCTCCCTCCTAACAATATACTTAGGCGTGTTCCTTGCCAACCCTAGGGTCCACTTTACATACCTCTCCTGCGTTCTATTTACCTCTTCACTTTCCTTCCACCCCTACACCTCTACTCCATACATATAGCACACTCATCACTAGTGAGTCAAACAATTTCATTCTCCGTCCAAAATCATCTGCGAATAGCTTCTTCCCCAACCCCTACACCTGCCTCATCACCACATTTGCCCTCCTCACTCTCTCTTTTATGTGACCATCCACTCCCCCATTCCTCCGAAACACGAAGCCCAATTACACAAACTCTTTCACCTCCTGCACCTCCTTTTCCTTCCACTCCCCTCCCTTATCCCTCCCCCCTCCTTTTCTGAACACCATAACCTTGGACTTTTCCGCATTCAGCTCTAACCCCTTCTTATCCAGGAATCTTCTCAATCTCTTCATCATCTCCTTTAAGGCCTCCTCGCTATTTGCCAGCAACACTATGTCATCTGCATACGCTTGTGACCAAATTCTATCTCCTCCTATCCTGACTCCTTCTACCACCCCGGCCTCCAGCTTACTTTCCATATACGCAATTAAAATCGCAAAAAGCGTTGGGCTAAGTGTACACCGTTGCCTTAACTCCCTATCCATCCAGAATCCCTCTGAAATCTCCTGCTCTCCTCTTACGTTTTCTTTGGTCTCTTAATATATCTCCCTTACCCTCTCAATTAGGCCTCTCTCTACTCCCCTATTCTCCATCGCCTCCCCCTATCCACCGATGGAAACGCGCCTTTGAGATTCACAAAAAACGCGTACACTCTCGTCCCCTTCTTCGCTAATTCTCTATCCACCACGTGCTGCAGAATGTAGATATTGTCGATAGTACTCCTACCCGCCCTAAATCCCGCCTGCGTCTCCGGCAATATTCCTTTCCCCGCGACATCTTTCCGCAGTCTCTCTGCCACCACCATGGCGTATACTTTATACGCCGTATTCACTAGCGTAATCCCTCTATAATTTTCCTGCCTATCTCTATCCTCTTACTTATACAGTGGCACTATTAACCCTTCTCATGAATCCCTCACTTTCTTCACTGCCTCCTTCAGCCTCTCCCTAACCTCTTGTGTACTAAACAGCCATGGTCCGTTCTCTACCCCATCCAGCCCTGCTGCTTTTGACCTTTTCAACTTCCTTATCTGCTTGTCTATCTCCTTGTCATTCAACTCCTCCATCTCTGCCTCTCCCGTTCTTCTACTTCCCCCATCCGTCTTCTTTGAATCTGAGCCCTGGAATGATTCTTTGAAAAATTCCCTCCACTCCTCACTTCCTATCTTCTCACTGACCCCCACCCTACGCTTCCTAAACCTATTTATTATCTTCCAGACGTGCCCCTCTGTCTTAACATTTGCTAACTCCTCTTCCAGGTCTTTCTGCTTTTCCTGTTCTTTCTTCTTACAAATCAATCTAAACCTCTTCCTCATAAACGTACTCCTCCCTTCGCGCATTACCCTCTTTCCACTTCTTGTACTTCCTCTTCACCTTCCTTTTCATCTTTTTACATTCCTTATCCCACCACGGCTTCACCATTCCTTTCGTCTTCTTTCTAAATACCTTCTTTTGCACACACCCTTTCACCTTCTCTTTCTAATCCTCCCATATCTCTTCCACCGACTCCCCTCCAAAGCGTACCTTTCCTAGCTGCTCCTGATACTTCTCTATCACCTCCCTCTTGCAGGTCACCCTCTCCCCTATCGAGACTTTTTCCCCGCCTTGTCTTCCGCCACCCTCACTTCTTATCCACAGACTTAATGGCTGATGGTCTGATTCCACCCTCCCCTCTACTGCGAATTTTTCCGTCTCCTCCCATCCTTGCATATTCATAACCACATAGTCTATCACCGATACCCCCACCTTACTTACATATGTTTATTCTCCCTCTTCGTCCCCAGTTGCCATACCATTCGCCACTGCCCAGCCTCTATCCTCCATCCAGTCCCTTGGAATCTCCCCCTCCTTATTTATTATCTTATCCTTCGATTTCCTTTTGAAGCTCTCCCCTTCCCTGTAAAGTCCCCCTTCGCTCCCCATCCTCGCATTAAAGTCCCCAGCCAGTACCACCATACCCTCCTCTCTTTCGCCCAGCAGGTCTTCCACTCTTAATTTAATTCTTTCCATCTCATCCTTATTGTACACTGTCACAAACTTACACGTTATCCATCCTATTTTTATTTCCCTCATTTGCACTCCCTCCCCCTCTTCCTCTCCATAAACTTTTTCCTCTAATCCATCTCTAACCCCGGTTATAATTCCCCCACTGGCCATTCCTTTCTTCTTCACTCTGACCGCCTCCTGGAGTCTTCACCTATACCCCCTTAGCAACTTTGGCTCTATTCTATCCCATTCCTTTCTTTCTACCCACGCCTCTACCAGTCGTACAACATCAAATTCCTGGATACACCGCCAGAACTCCTCGTCCTTCTTCTTTACCCCTGCTACGTTCCAGTACAGCACCTTCACTACTCCTCTACCCTGCATTACCCCCACCCTCCTACTTCTTACGAAACAAATCCCCCTGCACTTCCTTCAACACCTCTTTCTCCTCGTCCCACACCAACATCTTCCCGTCTACTCTTATTTTCCGATATCCTACCTTCGCCGATCTCCCTTCTCTCCTCTCCCTCCTAGCCCTGTCGTACAGCATTCTCTGCACATCCCTTTCCTTTCTCGTTAAATCGTGATCGATGAAAACTCCCTTATCCTTTATCCTATTTTTATTTCTCATTACCTCCAACTTTTCTTCCCAGCTCTCCATCTCCACAACCGCCACTTCCTTGTCCTTTCTCCCCTGCAACTTAGCTTTCCCAACCCGTCCTTTAACTCACCCTATGCTCTGTAGCAGCGCTTCCACACCCTCTGTTTCTTCCCCGCTCTTTAGCTTCAACCCTTTTACCACAATATTATTCCTCCTGTCTGCCTTCTCTTTTCTCTCCATTCTCAACTCCATTGCCCTTAACCTTTCCCTATCTGCCCTCTCCTCCTTCTCACTCCTACGCTCTCCCACTTTTTCTTCTATCAGATTTTCTACCCTCTCCCAAATACCTTTAATCTCGCTCCCGTCTCCTAATTCCATTTCCGTCCTGCCCTCCACCTTCTCAAGTCTTTTTTCCGTCCTTTCATTCCACAACCTGATCTCCTCTTCCATCTGTTTTATTTTAACTTCCTTCTCTTTCCTTTCCCTCTCTAACCCTTCTACTCTCTCCCTCAGCTCGTTCACCTCCTTTTCCCATCTCTCATCTCTGATTCTCAAGTCCTCCCTCATTCCTTCCATCTGCTCCTTAGTCCCCCTCACGTCCTCCCTCAGCCCCCTGATCTCGCCTACCAGCCTCCCCAGAGCCACCTTCTCTGCCATTCCCTCCATTGGGGGGGGGGGGGGGGTGACCTAGGTGTTCTAACGCTTTTTTTAAAAGGTCTCTGCAATTCGATTTTGTCCGGACTCTCACGGCTGTCTCTCTTCCTCTCCGAGAGATCCTCCCCGTTACTTGTACCCGACTCTCTCTCCCTTACCTTCTCGCTTCCTTCGTTCCCACCGTTCCGCCTTCTCCCTCTCCCCGACGCGCTACTCGTCCCCGAACTAAAAGGAACATTAGGTAGGTGTCCCCCTCCGATTTTCTTCGGTCTCACATATGTTGTAGTACTTGTAAAACTAAGCAACACGTATTTTTTCTTACGTGCTAATAATGGTTTGAAGGGGGTAAAAACCACCCCCGAAAAGTGTGGTACCAAATACCCATTTAATTGTTTCACATATAGAAGCGGTATCTTTCACAATGAAACCAACTGGAAAATTTTCCTCACAATGAAAGATGAAAGATGTGATTTTCTCAAATTTCTCGATAATTTTTTAGGGTGGTGAACCACCCCAAAATTATTTTTGAAAGTGCAAAAAAATGCGAAACAGGCATGATTTCAACCCGAAAAATCTGGGAAAAATATATGTTGCACGCGATAATAAAATAAGGTTTACGTATTTTTGCATTTTCACAAAAAATTAATTTATAAGGGGTAACTACCCTTAATTGCATTTTATTATATCTCTGCTAAATAAAGTTTCGCGTACAAAACCGAGCAAAAAAATGTCTTCACACAGAGGATTGGAAAAGTTGAATTTCTCAATTTAGTCAAGAATTTACATGGGGGTAAACTACCC
>CAKNXH010058412.1:3797-42061 GCA_932178445.1 Andricus quercusramuli | reverse complement strand
TGGGGTAGTTTACCCCCATGTAAATTCTTGACTAAATTGAGAAATTCGAGTTTTCCAACCCTCTATGTGAAGAAATTTTTTTGCTCGGTTTTGTACGCGGAACTTCCTTTATTTAGCAGAAATATAATAAAATGCAATTAGGGGTAGTTACCCCTTATAAATTAATTTTTCGTGAAAATGCAAAAATACGTAAACTTTATTTTATTATCGCGTGCAACATATATTTTCCCCAGATTTTTCGGGTTGAAATCATGCCTGTTTCGCATTTTTTTGTGCTTTCAAAAATAATTTTGGGGTAGTTCACCACCCTAAAAAATTATCGACAAATTTGAGAAAATCACATCTTTCATGTTTCATTGTGAGAAAATTTTTGGAGTTGGTTTCATTGTGAAAGATACCGCTACTATATGTGAAACAATTAAATGGGTATTTGGTACCACACTTTTCGGGGGTGGTTTTTACCCCCTTAAAACCATTTTTAGCACGTAAGAAAAAATACGTGTCGCTTAGTTTTACAAGTACTACAACATATGTGAGACCGAAGAAAATCGGAGGGGGACACCTACCTAATGTTCCTTTAAGCGCTGTTGTCCGCCGTGGCACACGGAAAATTTCATCCCCGTCTATTTCGCTAGCAGCACTGACAGCACTCTCACTGCTTCCCTCCCGCTCTGCCGCCGGTAACTGGGACCTCTCCATGCAGTACCCACCGCAGCCGACAGATGTCTCTGAAGACTTGCCGCCAAATTTTCCCTTTATTTCCCTTCCCTTCTTTTTTTTTTCTTTTCTATTCCTCACAGCCCCTGCAGACACCCCTTTCTCTGCCTTAACATCCCCTAACTCTGCTAGAACCACCCTTGACCCCTCAAAGGCCCAAGACTCTCGACCACAAACTCCTCCGACTCCTTGCCAACCTAACCTCATTTTCTCTACCTACCTAAATCCCACCTCACTCCCACGCCGAAAAACACTTTTTATCTCCCCAATTCACCCCACACAACTCTACTCACCTCCTGGGCTTCCACCCCTACACTCCACTCACACCTTCCACACAAATTCCGTTAAATCCTTTCACCACCTGTCACCAAACACGTTCTCACTTCCGCCACCAACATGCAAGTCTCAATTAATATT
This sequence comes from Andricus quercusramuli, assembly GCA_932178445.1. Taxonomy (NCBI): domain Eukaryota; kingdom Metazoa; phylum Arthropoda; class Insecta; order Hymenoptera; family Cynipidae; genus Andricus; species Andricus quercusramuli. The sequence goes on along the minus strand of CAKNXH010058412.1, from coordinate 40,927 downwards.
GTATTTTTATTATCACTCGTTTGGACAATTGTGCAATTTAAAAATTCTTTATTCTTCAATAGTTTCTAGTATTTATGTTTTCAAATTGAAGCAGGAACAAAGTGTTTCAAACAATAAATACAAAATTAAAATGTTTTCCGCAAACTACAAAAAACACACATAAATAATAGCCAATTATCTTTAATGCATTTACTTTTTTACACTTACATTTATTCCTAACTATTATTATTTATATCCTTACGATTATGTAGTACCGCGCACGAACCAGAGTGAAACTTGTCATAAAAGCAAGAAAAACAAAAAGTCTCGCGACATCTGGCACACCTAATAAACGCAGATTTGTTACATTTACATGTTTTTTTTCAGAACATTGATGGGAAAGCATACTTCATTCACATTCATAAAAGTTTTCCTATCGTCACAGACTTTCGAAGCATACCAAGCATAATGTAGCATATTACAAAATATCGGAGAAGATAATTGATGTTGAACAATTAATTATATTTTTATACTAACCTCACGGAAATTTATTTCGCGATTATGTTCAATCAAGCAAGGACAGTTATAAAGACGCTTTATAAGATTTTTTACCTGCCTGTAAAAATAAACATCTCATCATAAATGCATTTTAACATTTTAATTTTGTATTTATTGTTGCAATTATCATTTGAAACACTTTGTTCCTAATTTAATTAGATAGATAAACGTTTATTTTTCAGCTTGCTGGCCTTAAAAAATTGACTTGCTTACACATCCATTTTTTACAGAATTTCCTTAAAACTAACCCTTAAAAACTAACATCCATCCATTCCTTATCTCTAAGCCGCACGCTCGTATCGCCTTGCCTTTCTCGCTTCGCCTCGCCTCACTCGCATGTCCCTACTTTTTCGCATTGCCTCGCTTGCCAACCTCTGTTTTCGCAGCTAGTACCTATTACTTATCTACTATTTACAATCTTTACTATTGAAGAATAAAGAATGTTAATAAAATGCACAGTTGTCTAAACGAGTGATAATAAAAATACAATGAACACCGTTTTTTTTAAATTAGGAATAAATAATCATTAAATGGTTCAATTTTAATAAATGTTATTCAAAAATGGAATAAACAAGCATTTTGATAAAGAAAAAAAAGTAAGCATAGCGAGAATCGAACGCTCAACCTTGCGGCTATCAGCCGAGCGTTCTACCAGGGAGCTACCGACGCTTCGAAATACTCTTACACCGGCTCGATCACCATCCGTGCGGAATTTGTAAAATGCATTTTTCTCGAAAATGGCTCAAAATTGCGTCTTCTTGATTTTTCTTAGAAAACCTCTGGTACGTACTTTTCATTGAGGAGGGTATCAATTCAATAAAAAAAGCGTACCTAAAGGTCCCCTTGTTAGCTGTAAATTACATAGTTACATTATTTTCTAATTTTTCTTACTCTTTATTTAAAGTCTATTAAGTAAATTTCAAGCAAATGTTGGTCGTAATTTTACGAATCAAACTCCGGGCCGTAGCTTTCAGCGCCGCTAAACGGATCTTTCCGGCCCGAATTAATATGAGGAATTTTATATGTAATTGACACCTGATACATCACCGAAAGGGCACAGTTTCAAATTTACAGTGAATGAAATGATGAAGGTGAACAATGAACATACCTCGTAGTCGATGATTTACTTTGTGGTATCTACGAAGCCGTTAGCTATACACGGATTTCACGTTTAATCGGCGTTTTTTCGCCTTTCTGATGATTTGTTCTACAGGGTGTCCCAGACTCAAGTGTCCGCACTTGTATAGCCTAGAGTGGTCCAAAAAAAGCGACTATTTAAATGTTCATGGGCGCATGGAAATTCGTATAGCCTAGGAAAAATCAGAATAAGCCTATTTTTTTGTTTCGTTGTAGAGTCATTTTTCAGCTTGCTAAAAGCAATTGTTCCTCTTATGGAGTTTAACATGTAAAAATACAACTTTTTTTTCAAATTCAATTTTTCATAAGAAGTTATGAACCAATTTATTCAATGTTGGAGTTATTTGTTTTCCGAGATTACAAAATGAATTTAGTCAACTTTTCATATTTCAGAAATATTATATAACAATTTTACAAGAAGGAGAAATCTACCAAAATTTCAATATTTGCAAAATTTGGTGAACGCTTTGCACGCTTTGGTGAAGTTTGTCTGGAGTGACATTTTTACAGAGTATACTTTTAAACCCTCAGAATAAATTTGGAAAAGAACAACTGAAATGGTCAAAGCTTTATATCAAACAAAAGGTTTTGAAAATTGGGTAAAAACTGATAATTTAACTATAGGTTCACCCGTAGGCTATACAGGTGAGGCGTTTATGGCGACTGTCATAAACGGCTAAGTCGAACCTATTTTATTGGAAATTCGAAATACAAATTGAGCCTAAAGAGAGTGGCAGAACTCGGCAAAACGGGTAAAGGCACGAACACGCCATAAAATCATAAATAACTCATAACTTTTGAAATTCTATAAATTCCGATATTGAAAAAGGAAAGTTGCATATTATTTTAATTATAATTTTAAAACATATAATAATGTTATTTAAAGAATTGATTCAATATAATTTATTTTATTTATTTCAATTGAAAATTACATGGCTTAACAGAAAATATTTGTATTGAAATTGTTTAAAAGTGCTTAAAAACCAGTTGTTTTATTAAAATTTATTAATCAATGATATGTACAAAATGAAATCAACTACCTTTTTCGACAGAACTCGTCGGTTTTAATTTATTTATTGAAATTGATGTACAAAAATAAAAAAGTCTAATATCACGCCAGAAGACGCGAGATACGTAAAAAAGTCTAAAAGAAGACTTGGAGTTTTTTTTATCCGCCCAAAAAAATTTTATTGTAATATTGAATATTTTCTGGAAAACATTGTTCAATAAAGATTACTATTTGCAGACATTAGATGTTTACTTTAATTTATTAAATATTTTTCAAGACTCATTAGTTATGATATTCAAAAATGAACCAATAAACTGACTATTTTAAATAAGTGCAGAATTTTTGGTCATAACAATTATTCCAAATTAACTTTACAAAGCATTATATCTTCAACTTTTGTAGAATCCATTTTGACTATAAGTGCGAAGAAGACACAATTATACAAATTAATATTGCTGCCTCTCTTCGACCAACAGCAGTTTTTCAGAGTTAGGGTGTTTAGGGGTCGGGTAATAAACTTTTAAGGCGTAGGTCTCGAGGTAGACAAACACCTTAAGGACTGTTACCACATTGAAACGGAGTGAGAAGAAGCCTCCAGTCGCCAAGCAGGTGAATCCTTAAGAGTGGAATTACAGTTTTATCACTTTTACCTTACATTAACAAAAATTTTTTAAACATTTTAGCAAGCTGAAAAATGACTCTACAACGAAACAAAAAAATAGGTATATTCTGATTTTTCCTACGCTATACGAATTTCCACGCGCCCATGAACATTTGAACAGTAGCTTTTTTTGGACCACTCTAATATAGCCGTATAAAAATGAAAAAAATAAATACATTTTCACTTAGTAATTAACTTGAAAAAAAGACTAATTTTCGATTGATTGAATTCAACTAAAAAAAAAACACGAATTTTTAACAAAATAGGTGAATACTCAACCAAAATGATGATTTAAAAAAAAAGTAGATTGAATTTCCCATAAAAAAGTTGAATTTTCCACCCGACGCTATGAATTTCCAACAAAAAAGTGAATTTCATACCAAGTAGTTAATTTTTCAAACAAAAAGTTTAATTTTTTAACAAAATAGTTGAATGTTCAACTAAAAAAGATAAGTTTTCTTTTCAACAAAAATGGAATAGTTACATTTTCAGTTTAAAAAATGAATTTTCAAACAAAAGAAATTAATTTCCTTCCAGTTAAATTGAACCAAAAACGACGAGTTTTTAACAAAATAGTCGAATCCACAGCCAAAAAGATGAATTGCCAAAAAAGAAGATTAATTTTCTACCAAAAAAGATAAATTTTTAACAATTTAGACGAATTTCCCACAAAACAGTTGAATTTTTAAATTCACTCTGAGTTTGTAACAAAAAAGTCAATTTTCTACTAAGTAGTTAATTTTTGAGATGAATAGTTTAATTTTTACCCATGAAGTTGAATTTTCTACCAAAAAGATGAATTTTCAAGCAAATAGTTGCATTAATAGTAGATTTATGCTTTCACGATGATTCATCATGATAAATAAAAAATTTAAAGCTCTTTTGGGTTTCAATCGTGTGCGAAACTATGAATGTTGCCAACATTTCGTAACATTGCAGTTCACTTCTTCAGGGCTGACCTGAAACTGAAGTTTCAGGTTATGTTGTTGTTATATAAGAATTCTCCACGATGCCTGCGATTGGCCAGAGCACCTCGTAGTGGGGTCTGGTCGAACTTGATTGGCCAATGAAGCGTTCTTAAAAAAAACCCGGGAGGACGGAAAGCCAAATCAGATTGGTATTATATCCATTAGGGTGGTCCAAAAAAAGATATTTTTGGGATTAGACTGAAAAATATTGTAGGCTACATGAAAATAGAAAGTCCCTATTTTTTTGTTTTGCCAAAAAATAATTAGTAGGACTACGGATTTCACTTTTCTCTCTTATGGGGATTAACATGTAAAATGACATTACTTTTTTCAACTGCAATTCCGCAATAGAAGTTGATTACATTTGTTTGAAACTTTAGGCATTTATTTGCATAAGAATGATAATGCATTTTATCATACTTAGATGTTTTAAAAATGTTATGTAAGAATGTAACAACATCGTCAATTTCCGTAAAATCGCAATATTTAAAACCATATAACGGGCTTTGTATATATTTTTATCAACTGGAATTTTTACAAAACACGAGTTGCTTACCTAAGAACAGGTTCCTAAAGAAGAAAATAAAAACTTATAATAATTTATAGGAGAAAATGACTATTGAAAACATGAAAAATCATTAAAGTTTGAGTTCGGTGACGCCTTTGGTTTAAGTATGAATACAGTAGAACAATATACACCAGTCAACCCGAGGGTTGTACTCTTCTCTTAACTTGCCCCTCGGTGCTCCTCCTACTTACTTATGGCTCTTATTACGGGCGCACCCTAATTGAGCCAACGGTCAACCACCCTTACCTTTCCATGTACGAATTGCGCCCCGTGGTTAAGTGGCACCTTCAGTGTGCTCTAATTGAGCCTAAACTGCCCTGCCCATCAGAAGTATAAATTTAATATGAAACAGAATTATCTTATACAAGCAAAATTGTCTTTTTGGATTCAGTAACATGGATTTTAAACTTAAGAAAATTTAAGTAAAAATATTTATATTTTATTTAAAATGTCTGTTTCATAAATTGAATACAATTTTGTTATTATTTTTTTCATAATTCCAAAAATTTTAAGTTGGAAGAAATGAATCGATTTCTCTGTTATGAAATAAAAATTAAGCAGTATGGGTCGTAGATACATTAGGCAAATATATGATCAAAAAATCTGATTTATTGCTTCATTTTTATTAAACAAGAAAGAAGTTAACAGCAGAAATAACAGAAGATAAAGTTTACATCTTTAACATGTACAGATTCTTTTTCTTCTTCTTCTTCTTCATTACTTGACATGTACACTGTAGAAAAAAAAATTATTGGACTGGTTTTCGGTAATAAAACAGAACCCTATAGATGCAAAGTAGCAGTTTTATGTAAAATTCATGCTAAATACGGCATTGTTTGGAATTTTTTCAACATAAATTATTTTTATTTTACAAGTGTCAAGTTTCCCAATCGAATTCCCAGTCATTTTCAACTAATTTTGAGTTGTTTAAACAATTATTATTTGCTCAAACATTTTTTTTAGCTTTTAAATCGTGAAAAGTTATTATATTTTGGGATAAATAAAACCGTTGACGAATTTTAAATGACATTTCTTCTTTAACGTATTTGTTGATAATTTAAACAATTTTCATTTGTTTGAGCAATTTTGCCTCTGTTAATCGTGGAAAGTTATTATTTTCTGAAACTAATCACACAATTAACGAATGTTTAGAGTAATATATTTTTTTAATATAATTTAGCAACTATTTAAACAATTTTATTTGTTTGAACAATTTCTTTGCCTTGTAAAGTGTAAATCTTAGAAAATGTCTACTTTCTCGGATGGATAACGAATTTAATAAATTATAAGAGTGATATATTTATGTGAAAGACAGTTTCCAATTATTTTAACTATTAATCATGATTCATCTTAGCGTTTCCATAGGACAGGTGGAGAAAATTCTAATTCCTTTTTATCTGTTACACTATGTAGCTTATTATTTAGTATTTTGTTATGGCAGAACTCATACCTTGATTTTTAAATCAATAATAATTTTTTATACAATTTTTTTTTCAGTTACGTTATTGATGGTTATATTTTCAGATCGATTTAAAAGAATTTACTGATTAATAAACGACATAGCGTAAGATATTCAATTAAAGTAGAATTTTCAGAAAAACCGCAACTTTCTAGCATTATTCAAAGAGAATTTTATTCAAAATAATAATTACATTGTTTAAACAATCGCATTTCTTAACTTCAAATAATTATTAACGCACTCTAAGTAAAAAGTTAAAAATGATATGAAAAATTCGGAAAAAACGGTGACTTTCTAAATCCATTCTAAAAGTAAATCGCTAAAAAAACTCTTAAGTGAAAACTAGACAAAACTTTCAAAATTTCAGAAAAACCGCAACTTTCTGGCATTACTCAAAGAGAATTTTATTCAAAATAATAATTAAATTGTTTAAACAATCATGTTTCTTAACTTCAAATAATTATATTACCTCACTCTAAGTAAAAATTTGAAAAAGAGTTGAGAAATACAGAAAAAACCGTGACTTCCTAAATCTATTTTCAGAGAAAATTGCTAAAATTTATAATAAGTTGCTTAAACAATTAGTTTCATGGAAAGTGGTATTTATGTTATAAGGTAAACAGGAGATAGGCCAGTTTAGGCTCAACTCGAGCGAAAAATAAAAGGGGCCCACCAATGCTCAAGTCAAAACACTGACCGCTGGCTCAATTCGAGCGCACCCCTTATTACCTGAGGCTTCTTCACACCATAAAGGGAATCAGAGGCACGAATGAAATAAATTTAAACGGAAAGTAAATGAAACTAAATATTTATTGTAGTTTTATTTTTAAATTGAGATCATTACTTACTAGCGCTTTTTTGATTTATGAACATTAAACTATTAGCAATGAATAAACATTAAATAATTATTGATTAATAAATCATAAAAATGAATAATGATTAATGAATAATTAAAATTATTAATGATAATTAAAAGTAAATTAATTAAAATTTAAGATTTTCCAGAAATAATTAATAATTAATTATTAACTAATTAATTTTTATTAATCAATAAGTATTTAATATTAATAAATAAATAATATTGATTAATTAATAACGAATTGATAATTATTAATTGATGATTAATTATCAATTATACATTAATTTTTATTATTTATTCATAATTTGTTCAATAATTCTTTCATCATATTTTGCCGATGAAATTTCACATTTTATAAGAGATTCTACAGTTGCTCTTTATCACAACTCATTTGTGAATTTCATTTAAAATTACATTGGCTGGCGAAATATGTAGTCATCTAGAGACTTTTTCAGCGATTCTTTATCAGAATCTGGTACATTTTGTCGCTGAAAATTTACATTTAATAAGAGCTTTTGCAGTTGCTCTTCATCTAGTAAAATTTTTAATTTTTTAATCTATCAAAAAAAGTTTTCTATTTTTTGAAAATGTTCAAAATGTTAAAAAACATATAACTTTTTAAATTTTCATCGAAATGAAAAACGCGATGAAGACAATTTGCAAGTATATTTCTCATGTGCCAGAAACTTAGACTAAAATTTCTACAAGTCTTAAAAAAATTTTGTTTCAAAATTTTGAAATAACTTTAACTTTTTGAAATTTGATCTAATCGACAAATTTGATTGTAACAGTTTCGACGTATATTTGATATCTAGTAAAAATTTTGATTTAAACTTTTTAATCTATGAAAAGAAAAAGTATTTTCTATTTTTTGAAAATTTTCAAAATGTTGAAAAGAATCAAGGCTGAAATATGAATCAATAACAATGGATTAGGGCAGAGACAATTTTCTGCAGAAATGCAATAAGATTTAGGTAAGGTTGTTGTTGCTGACTTAGGCGAGCCTCGAGCTTCAACAAAGGAGCAGGCCATGTTCGCAAAAGCGTAGTCCTACTAATTATTTTTTGGGAAAACAAAAAAGTATGGGCTTTCTATTCTCATGTAGCCTACAATATTTTTCAGTCTCATCTCAAAAATTCGAATAAGAGATGCTATGTCCTGTTTCGATATGATGCTCAGCTAGTGCTGATTGCGTGAAATGTTTTAGCCTGACTTTACTCTCATGTTCCTTTACACGTTGGCTCACAGCCCTCCCGGTTTCTCCAATATAGACTTTGCCACAAGAACAAGGGATTTTATATACTCCCGGATCACTGAGAGGTACCTTTTTATCTTTAGGGTTGTTTAGAAGTTGTCCTATTTGTTCTGTGTTACCTTGAATGTAGGGTAGGATGGTGGTCCTTTCTCTCTCTCTTTCTTTAGTAGGTTCTGTTGACTTGTTTTTTAAATGTATTTTCTTATTGCTTTATTAATTTGTTTGTTTGTGTAATCGTTTTGTATTAGGATTTGTTTAACATTTTTTAGTTCCTTTTGTAAGTTATCTTTGTCTTTTATGGAGACAGCTCTGTATACAAGGGAGTTGACGACTGCTTGCTTTTGAGATGGTTGGTGGTGGGAGGAGGCATATAGGTATCTGTTTGTATGGGTAGGTTTTCTGTAAACTTCATGTCCTAATGTGTTATCAGATCTTTTGAAAACTATGACGTCCAAGAAAGGCAATTTTCCGTTTTGTTCAATTTTCATAGTGAACATGATATTAGGGTGTAACTGATTGATGAAATCGAAGAACTTGTGTAGTTCATCTAGTCCATGTCTTTAGATGACAAAAGTGTCGTCAACGTAACGGCACCAAAATTCTGGTTACGTTGACGTCACTTTTCTCATCTGGAGACATGGAATAGATAAACTACACAAGTTCTTCGATTTCATCAATCAGTTACAACCTAATGTCAAGTTCACCATGGAAATTAAACAAAGCGGAAAATTACGTTTCTTGGACGTCCTAGTTTACAAAAGATCTCATAACACATTAGGACATGAAGTTTACATCTCAAAAGCAATCGGTCATCAATTCCGTTGTATACAGAGCTGTCTCCATAACAGATAAAGATAACTTACAAAAGGAACTACAAAATATTAAACAAATCCAAATACAAAACGATTACACAAACAAATTAATAAAACAATAAGAAAATACACTAAAAAAAAAACAAGTCAACACCACCTACTAAAGAAAGAGAGAGGAAAACGACCACCATCCTACCCTACATTCAAGGTATCACGGAACAAATAAGAAGAATTCTCGGGAGTATACAAAATCCCTTGTTCTTGTGGCAAAGTCCATATTGGAGAAACCGGGAGGGCGCACAGCCAACGTGTAAAGGAACATGAGAGTAAAGTCAGGCTAAAACATTTCACACAATCAGCACTAGCTGAGCATCATGTCGAAACAGGACATAGCATCTTATTTGTCAAAACAACCATCATCGCAAAAACGCACAATATTTTTCCAAGAAAACATAGAGAAGTAATCGAAATCTTAAAACACCCTAATAACATCAATAGGGACAATGGATATAACACCAATCCGATTTGGCTGTCCGTCCACCCGGGTTTTTAAAAAAAGACTTGATTGGCCAGTCAAGTTCGACCAGACCCCACCATGGGGCGCTCTGGCCAATCACAGACATCGTAGAGAATACATATATAAGAACAACATAACCTAAAACTTAAGTTTCAGGTCAGCCCTGAAGAGTTCACGAAATGCCGGCAACATTCATAGTTAGTTTCGCACACGATTGAAACCCGAAAAAGCTTTGAAATTTTAATTTATCAAATAGTTGCATTTTTTACGGAAAAAGATGGTATATATGAAGTTATGAATTTTCAAACAAAAAATACGTATTTTCTACAAAGCAATTGAAGATTCAACCCAAAAGTAAAAAATTTTGAATAATGCTCCGAAAAGTCCTTAAATTGGATTAACTTGAAACTGCGTATACCCATGTATTTTGACTCGTTCATTACAAAAATGATAGTGAAAATACCTGCCAATTTGATTTTTTAGGTCACCCCCCCCCCCCCCTCAATCTAAAAATGTCATGTTACTTCCATTTATCTCAATAAATAATAAGAGTTGATAAAAAAGCTTCAATTAAAAGTTGCGGATCTTTAGAAAATACACCTTTTATGTTATATTCAGCTTTCCTAACAGTTTTTCTAAAAAATCATTATTTTTTGAGAAAAGAAAGAAAATGTTGGTACAAAGTATAGAATTGCTTGGAATGGGACTTGTGGCACTTCTAGCCGCCACGAGACGTTTACAGGGGAAGGTATGTGACCTGCATTATTTCTGTGACTAGTCACAGGGTGCTTTCCTGCCCCCAACGATATGTTTGTAACATTGGTGAATTGACGGCTGACTGAATTCTGATGGAAAAGTGTAATTAATTCAATTTGATTCGACTGATCAATCTTTAGACTGCACATTCCTCTATATAAATTTCCACTTGGCCATCCTGAAAGTTAAATTAGCCCCAGAAAAGATTAATTTGCGTTTATCTTTAATATGTCTGTCGCATTTTAAACATCTTTCATGAAATTATGTACGTTCACAAAAGGGGTTGTTTAAATTGCTTTTAATTTAGCCTATTCAACAGCTCAAGTCCAATCACATAAACTGGTTTGAGCGTTGGGAGGACATTAAAAGTAGCCCTTACCACCCTGTTTTGAAAAATTACTACTAAGGAAACCCTGGGAAGCAGGACTAGGTTATTTTCCCCTTCTGTGTAAGTAACGATACTTTTCAGAATGCGCAAGTTTCTAAAGCGAAAATAATTTGCAGCCAAAAACTCTTGAGAAATAAAATTTTCCTGAGACCTAATTTCTATAAAAGCTAGAGATTCGATATAATATAATTCAACCCCGTTGATATTCATCTTTCCAGTCCATCAATTAACCAATATTTTATTAAAATGCGTCGAAGCGGTGGGTTTACTCAAGCGCGAACAGGAATTGCGTACGCCAGTTCGCTAGATTTTCTCGGTATTTAGTTTTTTCTGTTTGCTTAGTAAATTCACACGATGACCTGTAAACCTTATTCTAACGAGTGTTTCCCCCTTGAATATCCAGGAGATTTCTCTTCGACTTTACGTATTGCCCTGTTCTCTATCACACTTGTAAATTGAAGCATCATTCTAATCCATGTGTGTGCAATGTGGAATTAGAAATTAGCTTGATTGGCCTAGTGCTTAATTTTGATTTTGAATTAAGCGTGGCCTCAGGACTCACGGAGATATTAATTTAGACTTTCCAAAGATCTATTTAAATTTTGACTTTGTTGATCCGTTTATTCCGATTTTATCTAGTTAGAATTAAAAACTTCGGGCATCAGGCGGTCTAGTTTCCAGGTCTTAGCCTGGTTCAGAACTCCGCCATACCTACCAAGTGTCGAATGTTAGTGATAAAATCGGAAAATTTTAATGGTACTCAACTCCAGAATGGGAGACCCGTTCACTTACTTCCCGCCTTAGGGAGCATCGGTCTTCAATTTCCGGGTCTGATCCCGGTTAATAGAAGATTTTTGCTCCGGCAAGTCATAAGTCAATGTTCACCATTATGTAGTTGAGTAAGTCAGAATTTTTATTTTCGTCATGAAAACCAATAGTGAGCAAGCAATATAATAAAATTTCATTAAAACCTGAGTTTACTCTCCTGGATATCACTGCCTAGGCATGAATGTAGTACGGTGATCGTTTTCGCAAGCGTCAAGTTCGGTGCGTTTGCAGCTAATCTGGGCAGGTTTCGGAGAACTCCGTTCTCCAGCTGAGTTGGATCGCAAGTGTCGTTTCCTTCGCGCCGTATCATTGTTTGAAAAAAATGAAAAATAACCGTTTTTTGGGGTATGGGCATTGAAAATAAATTTTGCGGGTATTTTCACTATCATTTTCGTAATCAGCGAGTTAAAATACATGGGTTACGTAGTTTCAAATCAATCGGAGGTAAGTACTTTTCGGAACTGCCCCTGAAATTTTGACCAAAAAGGTTCATTTTCAACTAAATTGTCAAGTTTTCAAACCAAAAAGACGAATTTTCTACAAACCAGTTCAATTTTCAAACCGAAAAGATGAATTCTCAACAAAACCTGTGATACTTGATACTTCAACGACAAACTATTTTAATTTGAAATAAAAAACAGTTGAATTCAACCAAAGAAGACGAATTTTCAACAAACTGATTGAACCTTAACAAAATACATGAATTTTCAACTAAATAGTTGAATTTTCAAACAGAAAAGATCAATTTTCGATTAAAAATATAAATTTTCAACCAATAATGGAATAATTATATCCTAAAGTAAAAAAATCTGGTTAAGTTTTCCACTCTGAAGATGAATTTTCAACTGAAATTATGAATCTTCACAAAAAAATGGATTTTTAACAAAGTAGATTACTGGCGCTTTCGAGGACCCTGAGCTTGTGAATATAAGTGTTGTTAGACATCTTGATACTAGAGAGTCCTATACATACCTGGGCGTGCCTCAAAGCCGCATTCAGGGCTTAACATCAGTGAGTGAGTCTCTCCGAAGTAGATACAAGCATCTTCATCGACAGATTTGGTCTTCAAATCTGTCGGCGTTGAACAAGTTATCTGCGACTAACATGCTTGCCGTCCCGGTTCCACTCTACTCGTTTGTGGTGATTCAATGGACGAAGAATGAGCTTACGGCCCTTGATATCGTTCCGCGATTATACATTTCACGCCGCCAAGGCTTCTGTATCTCCAATGTCTTCATAACCGAATTGTTCTGAGTACAGCTCACATAGTTGCAAATGGCAGAGATCCTCTTCTAATAATGGTCAGGAAACACGAGATGATTGGCAAAGGAGCGTTGCTTTACAAAGCCGCGGAGCAGGCGGCCGAGAACCTTGGCCTGAATTTTAACATTAGAAGCGAGGAAAGGGCATTGCTCCATCTAGATGCCTCACTTCTAAAAGCAGAAGTAAAGAAAACAGAGGTTAAAGAATTCCGCTAACAGTTACTCGATAAAAAAATGCATGGAAACTTTCACAGAAATGTAGAAAAACAGTCCTTGTCGAATGAGCGAACTTTTGCTTTCCTCAGACCACCAGGTCTTAATTCAGGTACAGAAGGTTTCATTTGGGCATGCCAGGACGGTATCATTTCCACCTTAGTAGACCGTGACCGCATTTTACGTCAAGAAGTTCCCAGCGATAGGTGGAGAGCGTGTCATGCACACGCTGAGTACCTAGTACACATACAATCCGGGTGTCCCACTAATGCGGGAACGACGTATCTCTACAGACATAATGCGGCCCTAAGAGTGCTTTATTACCATTTTTGTCGCTTTTAAGGTGTTGGCCGCGAACCTGCCCTGCCGAACGCTCCCAGGATGATAGAGTCAATTGTCCAAAACGAGAAGTGCCACATTTTCTCGAACTACGATTTTTGGATAGCAGTCTCCATTGCACACTCGAGGACTGACATCGTTTTCCGAGACTTCGACAAACGAACTATATTCGTGATCGTATTCTCGCTTCCGGCCGACTGCAACATTACTACCAAGGAGTAGGAAAAACAGGAGAGCATGCCCAAAATATGCCAAGGCACTTGCGAGATTGATGCAGAAAGCTGTCATCCCTCGGTCGCTTCATGTTCTCAAGACACCCGAGGGTTTCGCAGGCCTGTCGTTGTGATTTTTTCGTGCCCTGTGGCCACCAATCTCACGGTCGTGAGACGTATGCACAGGTGTGATTTACAGGTGTCATTTTCATAGATGCTCCCTGTGGTACCATGCGGTGGTTGTTTAGCCTTTTTTTATAATATACAGATTAGGGTGACCAGAAAAAAACACTTTTGATTTTTTTAGGAGTGAAGGGCAAATAACGGTAGTTTATGCGATTGTAGAAGCCACATTTTTTAATTTTTGATTTTAAACAATATTTAGAGGTGGCCCATCGCCTTTGAAGTTCTTATGTAATTAACATGGGTAAACCCAACTTTTTTTTCATTCAAGATTTTAACCACGAAGTTATCCACTTCTTAATTTGAACTTTCAATATGTTGTTCTTGAGGTTCTCAGAATCCACATAAAAACATTCTTTTAATTAAAAATTCATAAAAAGCATTAATTACGGTTGCTTGAAAAATGCCATTTTCACTGTTTTCTACTGTTTTCAAAGACAAATAACGGCTATTATAATAGATACCTTATATTGAAATTTTAAGAATATTTTCCTGGAAGGTTTGAAGATCACATTTTCTGAAAAAGCAGATTAGGAAAAGTATAAATAAGCGTGCAATAATGAAAACAAATCTGGGTAAATTTTTGAAATTTGACAGGTCTACGACTTAAGCTGTTTAATTTTCGGGGCGGATCGCTCATCAGCTCAGCCATAAAGGTCCATCACAGTGGGTCTTGACACCATAAACTCATAAAGCAGTCCCATTCTCAGCAGGTTTTTTTTAGTCATATTTCTCTTTTTCAGAAAAATGGATAATAATAAATCAGGGGACTCTAACTAATCCTGTTATAAAGTCACATCGATCAAAAGAGCTGGGGTTGCACTTTTACGATCGACTCTTCACTTACCGAAATTGTCAGCTTTTGCAATGACAACTTTCGAAGACGATGGGCCACCTCTAAATATTGTTTAAAATTAAAGAAAAAAAATCTGGCTTCTACAATTGCATAAACTACCATTATTTGCCCTTCACTCCTGAGAAAACAAAAAGTGTTTTTTTCTGGTCACCCTAATACATACATATATATATATATTAGGGTGATCCAAAAAACGCTTTTCAAGCTACAGGGCAAGTCCCCCCGCCAAAAGTTTCCATTTTGGATTTTCGAAAAATTGAACTCATACTTCAGGGTTTGATCGAAACGTGCCAAACATTTTAGGGATTGAAGAGGAGTACCTATGAAATAAAAGTATATGAATAACATTCATTTTCAATTCACCCTCACCCCCCACCACAACGCCCCAAATATGACCCAAAAATCAAAAAAATACATTTTCACGTATTATTGTTACTTTTCAGCAATTTCCGTCGTCTTTTTCATACAAATAATTACTAATGGACAATTTGAATATTTTCCATGACTTTTTAAACAATTTTTAATTGTTTAAACAAATGTAACTTATTTAAACAATTACTTATTCCCAAAAAATGTGAAAAATAATCGTATTTCCTGATTGAAATGTAATAGTTTGTCATTGTTTGGAGTAGTTATTTTTTTTAAAAACATTATGTAATTATTTAAACAATTACTTATTGTTTATTCTCAAAATTTCTGAAAATTGACCCAGAGATGTCCAGTTTTTTCTCAAATTGGTATCCTATGCTACTTTTTGTTAAATAATTATATAATTTTAATACATATCTTATAATTTTTAATAAATTTATATTTGTTTAAACAATTTTGCTTTGCTGAAGCAGTTTTTTTTCGATAACTTTAAAAAAATTAAATTAAATAAAATACATATAATTATTTTGCCGACTGTATAGTGTATAGAAAGAATATATTAACAATTTTTCAATTGTTTAAACAAACATAATTTGTTTAAACAAGTATTTTTTCCAAAATATTTTTCAAATCGTATTTTCTGAATCAAACATAATATTGGATGATTTCGAGGAGTAGCAAATTCTGTTAAAAACGTCGTGTCATTGTTTAAACAATTGTTATTTGATTTACATGATCCATGAATGTTTTATAAATAATCATATGAAGGTAAAACGAGAATCAGCGACACGTTTTAATATTTATAACGAGTATGAAAATAGAAAAAAGCAATCTATTGAAACTTGAATCATAATTTGCATTAGTGAATGTACTTTTTTATAATATAATTATGATAAAGATTGTAAAAATATGAAGAAAGCAATGATAAATACACTTTTATGATTTAAATTTTATTATGACTTCCATGATTTATTTAATAATGCGCCAAAGAAGATGTAAACCATTCATACTCAATTTGAAGAAAATTTGAAGAAAAAAACAGTAATTAATTGTATAAGCAATAACATAAAGTTTTTAGCAAAATTTATTACTCCTCGAACTCATACAATATTTCGTTTAATTCAGAAAATATGATTAAAGAAATATTTTTGGAAAAATAATTGTTTAAACAAATTATATTTGTTTAAATAATTACAAAATTGTTGATATATTCTTCCTATACACTATACAGTCAGAAAATAATTATATGTATTTTATTTGATTTAATTTTTTTAAAGTTATCGAAAAAAAACTGCTTAAGCAAATCAAAATTGTTTAAACGAATATAAATTTATTAAAAATTATAAGAAATGTATTGAAATTATATAATTATTTAACAAAATGTAGCATAGGATACCAATTTGAGAAAAAACTGGACATCTCTGGGTCAATTTTCAGAAATTTTGGGAATAAACAATAAGTAATTGTTTAAATAATTACATAATGTTTTTTATAAAAAAATAACTACTTCAAACAATGACAAACTATTACATTTCAATCAGAAAATACGATTATTTTTCACATTTTTTGGGAATAAGTAATTGTTTAAATAAGTTACATTTGTTTAAACAATTAAAAATTGTTTAAAAAGTCATAGAAAATATTCAAATTGTCCATTTGTAACTATTTGTATGAAAAAGACGTCGGAAATTGCTGAAAAGTAACAATAATACGTGAAAATGTACTTTTTTGATTTTTAGGTCATATTTGGGGCGGTGTGGGGGGGGGGGGGGTACGGGTGAGTTGAAAATGAAAGTTATTAGTATCCTTTTATTTCATAGGTACTCCTCTTCAATCCCTAAAATGTTTGGCACGTTTCGATCAAACCCTGAAGTATGAGTTCAATTTTTTGAAAATCCAAAATTTCCCCATGTTAATTAAATTAAATTAAATGGGATTTTGAAGTGCCCGGTGGCACGTGTTAATATTCGAATTTCGAAAAAAAATAGGGATTTTCTTTCCCCGGAAATGGAAACTTTTGGCGGGGGGACTTGCCCTCTAGGATGAAAAAAAAATGTGCAATGCATTTTTGGACCACCCTAATGTATATGTATTTATTTCTTTATACATGTCCGAAGTAGCACTTTCACTTCGGTCAAATCGCGAAGTGCCCGACAGACACAGGGAAAGTCCGGAGTAAAAATAAAACTTTTGGGGTTTACTTTTCCCGCTGCACAGTGGGGTGGCTCGGGAATTTACAATTCAAAATAGTCTACAGGTCGCAATTGTGAAGGGATTTAAAAGTTTTTTTTTTAGAAATGATCAGCAGTACATTTTTAAGAAAGCTTATGGAGTATATTTATCAATTTCTGTTTCAATATAATTATTTATTCAACGCCAGTTTTTTTTTAATACAAAAAAAATCTCGATATGTATCATATTTAACGTAGATGCACTTGGAAAACATAAATAATTCTTTTTTGAATTAAGACAGAAATGAAGTTCATTTTATTATGCATAATTTTCGCAAAAAAGCTAGGAAGAAGATTCATAATCAAGAAATAAAATTCAAAACAATCTAACTTTTCGGCTCATTAGAGACAAAATCACATAATGAAAAAAGAGGGGAAAAAGGGAAAAAGTCAACCAAAACCCAACCTCTCACTTTTTCCTTTTTCCGTCCTTTTTATACTACGAGGGAACCAACGTGTTTCGAGGACAATTCAAACTTCCTCATCAGGGATTATGTACAGGGATAACTAAAGGTATGAGTAATTAATATACCTGTAAAGAAAACATTTTTTGATCATTCATTGTAAAATATAAATTCATTAAGTTTAATGTAAAAACAAAAAATTATTTATTGAGAAATTGATTATTTTTAATGGAATGTAAATTTTTCTATAATTTATTCAAAGAAAATTATTTTAACCAATTAATTATTCTATCCCAAACTTTGTTATATCTTGAGATGTCCTTCTTTAAATTGATAGCTTTGTTACCTTCTCTTTTTATAAATAATATTTCCATAAATTCTCTCTTTTTCTGGTTTTTTTTCGTGATAAAGAATTTTAATATCATTCCAATTAAAATCATAACCGTGTGTAATCTTATGTTTTGAAAGGACTGAGTGATACCTAGAACTTCTGTGAAAATTATTTTCATGTTCATTTTTTCTAAGTCTAATTGCCCTTTTCGTCTGCCATATATAACTTGCATTGCAATCCTTGCAATTAATTTTGTGAATAACACACTTTTTATCTAGCTTCTCATATCTATCTTTTCCCAATTTTACAATCATATTACTCTTAAAAGGAACTCTATAAATAATATGTAAACCTAATTTTCCCAACATTGATTTCAAAATCTTCGAAATTTTCTCAAAGTATGGAAGAAAGAACAACAGTGTATTGTATTGTATTGTATTGTATATTTTCTCACATGTACATCCTTCTGGATTTCTACATATATGAAATACCCTTCTCTATATACATCTTATTTTCTATTATTATTTAAAAATGTTAGCAACTTAAAAAAAAACTTACAAGCTAAGAACCTTGATTCGGTAACATCTCAGTCGTTCTCTTCTGCCTTTCCTCGAGAGGTCCAGCTTACATTTTCGGTTTTTTAAAGTAATTCCACCTCTTTGGATTTAGATTCAAATTCTCTCGCATACCTGCAGAGCCCGAGGACCGGATTTCCCGCCATAGTCTTACATAAGTGATGTAGGAATGTCCCCTCTATTCCTTCCAACCATCTATCTACTTCTTTTACCCATTGATTATTATCAGTATGTTCCCTCGCTTTATCACATATCCATATGTGTTCCATATCTTCGTCCTGTTCCCTACAAAATCTACAGTCTACGTTTATATACCCTTTATTTCCGGCTTTTCCCACGTTCCCACAACGCATCCTTGCCCATATGAATTTTATCCTTTAAATTCAATTCCTTGATCTTCCAGCAACCTTCTCCTCCCTCTGGAATTTTCTACCTCTTATACAGACTACAATAAGAAGAATCATCGATTCTAGCCTCATCCTTCCATATTTCCTCATCTCTCATAGCTTCAATCCCAGTTTTTAGTTTTTCAATAAACTCATCTTCCCTCCCGCTTTCCCCTACCCGATCTAAAAGTTCTGGTTCTCCCAATTCTGCCAAAGCCCTTTTTAAGCTTTTACCCCACATAGAAGGGTTGTTATTTTTGATCGACCTTAGCTCTTCCTCAAGGCAAATCCGAGGAAGTCTGTGCTCTTCCATCCTTAGGACCTCAGCGACATACCTGCCAACTCTATTTTTGACTTCTATGTTCAAATTGCTTCTATTTGCTTCTGTTCTCCAAATATATCCCGGTGTATTCTTATCAATTCCCAGTGCCATTTTGGCAAACCTAGTTTGAACTTTCTCCATTTCCTCTCTATCCTCCCATCCCCAAATCTCGACCCCATACAGACCTCCTGATTTCGCAAGTATATCCATTAGATAAAGTCTCCTACTTGAACCGCCTATTTTTGCTCTGGCCATCACTCCCCAAGCTGCATTGGTTGCTTTCTGTATTTTTCCCACCATGATTTTTATATGTTTGCTGTAGTTCCCGACTGACGAGAACCAGAAGCCTAGATACTTGTAGCTGTCCACTACCTCAATTCTCTGCCCTGCAATGCTCCAATTATATTCTTTCCCTTTTCTTCCCCTATTTCTAAATACCATAATTTTTGATTTCCCTGCATTTATTTCTAAATTGCTCCTGTTTACATACCCTTCCAAAAGTTTCAGCATTTCCCTCAAGTCCTCTGGGAAGTCTGCTATCACTGCAAAATCATCTGCGAATTTTAGGGTATAAATTTTTGTTTTCCCTATCACTGACCCTCGCTTGTTTCCCCTTTCCCAAATCTCATCTATGTCGTCAATAAAAATATTAAACAGAGTAGGACTCAGGGGGCACCCCTGCCTTACCCCCCTGCCTGTTCTGAAGCTGTTTGTCAATCCCTCTTCGGTTATCACTTTATTCTGATTCTCCTCGTAAATTGCACGTATCATTTCCAGCATTCTTCCTTTGATTCCTATCTTATACAGTTTTTCAAATAAAATTTGTCCATCTACCATATCGAACGCCTTTTTAAAATCTATAAAAGCTACATATAATTTACCACTTTTTCTTTCAATCTTGTTATTGATCAAAGAATTTGAAACAAAGATATGGTCTCTTGTTGATCTTTTCTTTCTGAACCCCGCTTGGCTTTCTTTATAGAGGCCTTCTTTTTCTAGCCACCCCCTGATACGTCCGTCCATTATTGAGGACAAAATTTTATAACCTGTGTCTAGTAGCGATACCCCCCTGTAGTTTTCCGTATCACATTCCTCCCCTCCTTTAAATATTGAAGCTATATTTGCATTTTCCCATCCCTTTGCCATTTGCCCCGTTTTCCAAAAACCATTCAATACTTGGTGACATTCCTCTGCCCAAATCCTTGGTATCCCTCTTATAAATTCTATTATTATGCCATCCTCCCCTGGAGCTTTTCCCTTTTTCATTTTCTTCACACTATTTACAAACTGTTCAAATGAAATCTCTTTATTTAGAGGATTCCCTTCCTCTATTCTACTGGAATTCCCTACCTCTTTGATTCGCGGTTCTACGTCTATTACTTTTTCCTTTTTGTTTGCTACTTTTTCATTTGTCCTATCCTTAGGGTTAAGCTCTGAATCTTTCTTCGCGCCCAAAAGATTTTCAAAATGCTTTTTCCAGCTTTCTTTCCCTATCTCCCTACCTTTCTTCCTATTCTTTCGTGTTCGAAACCTTCTTATTGCTTTCCAAAAGCCTGCCATGCTACTACTGTCCTCTACTTCTTTCCACTTCCCCTCTCTTTCTTCTTTCTTTTTTCTTTCATACACTTCCTTTAGTTTTATTTTTTATTCCTTTAATTTAACCTGATCATCCTCCCCTTTACTTTTCAAATATTTTTTTAAGCTGTCCCAAACTTCCTTTCTCTGAGTGGCACACTCTTCGTCAAACCACTTTTCTCTACGCTTATTTTCAAATCGTTTCTTCTTGCCTATCTTACTAGTCATTCCTACTCTTCTTGCTGCTTCCCAAACGCATTCTTTCAATCTTTCCCATCTTTCTTGCCACCCTTCCGTCTTCTTGGTTTCTTCCCACAGTTTCCCCATTTCCATCTCGTATTCCTTTTCCTTGCTTTCATCCCATATAAGTCTTTCTAAAACTTCCCTCCCATCCTGTTTCTTTTGTGCTGTATTTAAATTTGGTCCCCTTACCTCCAAAATGAATGTTACTGGAAGATGATCTGATTCTATTCGCGATTCTACGCTGATTTCTTTGACCGGACATTCTTCCTCGTTTGCCAAATTAACTATGTAATCGAAAACCGATCCTCCGTCCCCACAGATATGCGTCCATTTGCCACCTCTGTCCCCACTGATTCTCCCATTTAGGATTTGTAGTCCCTGATTATAGCAAAATTCTAATCATTTCCTTCCTTCCTTATTGACTAATTTATCCTCTGATTTTCTATCTTTAAACAATATGTTGGCTTGCAACTCCTCTAATTCGTCTATACCCTCTTCCCCGTCTACATTTCCCAGTCCCTCCTCTTCCCCTATTCTCGCATTCCAATCACCCGCTACAATGAGATGTTCTCCCTTGCTCCGCCCTTCTTCTATCTTACTTTCTAAGGCTTTTTGTACATTTTTAATTCCCACATTATTATACAATGACATAATTTTTATCTTTTTCCCATTCACTACTAGTGATTTACTCTCTAATATTAAACCATACTCCCATTCACTTACACTCACTCCTTCACACCATATTTTTCTTAATCCCAATAAGTGACCTCCCTTAGCCCTACCTTTTTTCGTATCCCTTACCGCTGGTTTTACATACCATACATAGTCGGAATCCAATTTACTTTTGAAATCTTTCCAAGAGCGTTCTTCTAACCAGGTCTCTTGAAAAAGCACTAAGTCGTAGTTGCTCCAAAAATCCCACGTCTTCCAAATATTGCTGGTGCCTGCTACATTTCATGAAACTGCTTTAATATTTACTGCCTCCACGAAATCGACGGATATCTATTTTTTGCTCCTTCTCGTTCCAAATATATTTATTATCCCCTATGGTCCACTTCATGTAGCCACTATTTGCTGATACACCACTCTCTCGTGCCCTTTCTACCTCACTTTCTATCCATTCCAATACCTGGGTTTCTCGTCGTGTCAAATCATCTTCAATCCTAATAGATGTTCCTCTTAGCCTGTATTTATTAGCCATGAGGCTTCTTTTCTCTTCCCAGTCTGATAGCTTAATCAGTGTACCCCCTCCTATTACTCTGATGTCCTTGATTGTGATTACTACTCCGATCAGTCCCCATAGTGTATCCTGTATCCTTCTCTTCGCTTTTCTTCCACTACTTGCTCCGAGTCCTCGTATGACAACCCAGTTTTTCCTATCTTGTCTTTCTCTTATTTTGTACTCTATTTCCCCCTTGTTCAGCCACTCTGGCTGTTCCAGCTGTTCTCTTCTAGGTTCGAATTCCACCGGCATGCTAGAATCACCTGTGTGACTGACCCCCTCCTCTACTTCGCTGTTATTCCTGTTTTTCCTAGCCTCGTTGTAAGTGTTTAGAGCATTTATTCCGTTGCTTGAACAAATGGTCCCTGATATTTGTCTTTCAAGTTGTTCAAGACGGGTTTCTAATTCTATTATCCTATCTTTCAGTATCATATTCTCCTTTCGACACTCCGTTTCTCTCTCCCTTGATTTAGCTAGAGCTGTCAATGCAGCTGCGCTCTGACCTTCAATCTCTTCCAGATCATTTAATTTTCTCTCAGAGTTTTTCACTATATCCCGTAGTTCTGTGCTAATCTTGTCTTCCCACCATTCATCTAGGATTTGTCTAAATTTTTCAACGATGAGGGTATCTATCTTACACTGATTGCCCTCCCTATAGTCATTCATGGATAAATCCCCTAAACTTTTGCTATTTCCTACCTTGCTATTAATACCTTTGTCTACGGGGTTTTGTAGCTTGCTGTGGATCACAGTTTCTTTCTCCGGGAAACTATAACTCGAGTATTCTTCCTCACTTAGTGTTGGCCCGTAACTGTCTTTTTTCGTCTCGAAATCGGCCTGCTGCTTTTTATGTTTCATTTGACCTTGCACTGGATTCCCCGTCCAAGTATTTCTTCTGTCCCCTTCTTCTGTTGTAATAACTTTATTTGGTGACACTAATGCACTGTCTTCTAATGAACTGTCACTTCTCCTACCCACTGGTGAGCGCACTATTTTCTTGCTTTTCTGAAACACTTGTGACTTTAGAATCCCGTTAATTACTGGTCCGCACTCGTTCCCGGCCAAGAAGAATTTTAATTTTTCCCCACTTTTAACGTCTGCTAAGTCCAACTTTTCGTTCTTTTTTGGCCTGCCCCTGCCTCTCTTCGCATTCGAATCCTGTTGGTCCGAATTTGAATTTTGTAACTTCCCGCTCGCTTCCCGTCATGCCGGCCATGTTGTCGACGCTATGCTGGTCTGCCATAACCTCACTTTTTATCTCACCTATTTTTGATCGATTTCTCCGCTTTTATCCACGCGGAACACTGGATAACACTCCTCGTTGTCAAAAAAACATTTACCTAACTTTTTTTAGCATTTACACCCTGCGCTTTGACGAGCAAACTGTATTTTTGACCGATTTCCCTCGCCCAAAGTCGCGTCGCGTGCTCACTAGACCGTGCCCAGATCACTTCCAAGAACAACAGTGTTAAATGTATTATAATCATCTCTGTTTTTTATATTTGGATCATTATTTGTGTTTTTGATATAATTAATTTTGTTCTGCGTATGTTTTTCAATGAATTCAAAAGGGTAATGGTTAGGAAAAAGAATTTGTTTGCATAGTTCTATATTTTCCTCATGTTGTATTGGGGTTGATAATTTAAGGGCTCTATCAATCAAATTTTTTATGATCCCTTTCTTATTCTGAATAGAATGATTTGAGAGAAAACTAAGTGTTCTACCTGAATAAATCTTTTTTCTATGCCAGTCAGTTATAATATGTCTGTCGTCTGTTTTAATTAAAGTCAAATCTAGAAAATTTAATTTTCCTTCAGTTTAAATTTCAACTGTAAATTGTAATCTTGGGTGTATACTATTGAAAGCATTAAGAAGAGTGTTAACATTATTTTTATTTACACTAAGTACTGAATCATCTACATATCTTGCATAGAAATCAATGTTAAAATCAATTTTTTGAAAAACTTCATTCTCTAAGTCCTCCATAACAATTTCAAGTAAAATAGGTGATAAAACTGTTCCAATAGGAGTTCCAAACTTTTTTTTATAATAATTATTATTGAATTTGAAAAATACCGAATGAAATACATATTTTATAGCAGCAAGAAACTGTTTTTTCGGAATTATGGTATTAATTTCAATCAATTCCCAACATTTTTGTATGCCATTTCAACTCTTTCGTAAGGGATATTTGGAAACATAGCTATTACATCAAAAGATACAAATACATGTTCTATCGGTATTATTACATTGTCAATTAGTTTTAAGAAATTATGACTGTTTTTAATTGATGTATTTGAGATTGCTATTGATTTTTTAATAATTTGACTCAATAATTCTTCTAATTTTCTAGTCGGAGAACCTATTGTTGAAATAACTGGTCTTAGAGGGTAATCATCTTTGTGAGCTTTAACAAGACCATAGGTTAACAGTAGATTAGTACTAGTTATATCAATATAACATCTTTCAATATTATTACCCAAATATTTATTCGTTCTCATTCTATTTCAAATTTTAAAAGTTCCTCTTTGAAGCATTTTGGTGGGATTATTCGGTATCAATTAAAAACTATTATCATCATGAAAAATATCCAACATTTTTTTAATATAAGCATCCCTATTAATTGCCACCGTTATACCTCCTTTATCCGATTTCGTGATCATTAATTCAGGATGATTTGTAAAAAAAAATGTGTTACAATTAAACCCTCATTAAGTTCCTTTTCTAACAAAGTTTTTGGATTTTAATTTTTTTTTAAATTATTAGATAAACCCATAAAATTTGATATAAATTCTTCAATTTTATTTTCTGGTATTTTTTAAATATTGGATTCAATATCTTTAATGTATACCATAAAGCCATTTCTCTTTCGGGGTAGGCGTGATACTGCCCGATTCGGGTAGTGTTTCTAGGTAAATAGTTTCTTGTAGTAAATAACTACAAGTGTGGGCTCACCACACCCACGACACGCCAACAGCACGCAATTAGTAGTATTCCCGAACGGTCACCCATCCAACTACTAACCGCGCCCAACAATACTTCAGTGATCTAACGAGAACTGGTTTTTTCAGCGTGGTATAGCCGTTGGCCATTAATGATTAATGATTTCAAGTAATTGATTATAGTTTTTTTCACTAAATTTGTTGCTAAAACCATCACCTAATCTCAAAATGTTAATAACTCTATGTGGAAATACATTAGAAATACTCAGAAACCAGGGATCTGACTGATCATGAAAGAGAGCTAAGTGAATATTTAAATGTAATTTTTGTACATCCCCTTGTTCCCGAAGGATATTTAAACATTTTCGATCATGTTTAATATTATTTTCAAGTGCATTTTTATTAATTTTTTTCCCCCTTTCAAAACGTTCTTTAATGATAAAGGAAGGAACTTGTTGATTCAATTTCTCAATAATCTGTTTAATCTTAATATTCAAAGAATGTATCTGTGAATGGCTTTCCTTTATAATCAAATTCAATAGAGATTTTTTATATTTTTTAATATTTATATCAAATTGATCCCTATTTCTTTTATTGTTGAAATCAAAACTAACATTTTTATTGATGTCATATATTTTTTAGGAAAAACCCCATGAATTTTGCATTTGATCAAAAAGCCTTGTTGTAAAATTGTTAATCTCAATTTTTTACTAAGTAAGTAAAATTGTTTAATATTTTTCACAGGTCCACCTATCACATCAATACCATTACCCCAAATTCGGTCTATATCATCAAAATCCATTTTAAGCAGACAAAACAATCAATTTCACAATTATTTCAAAGAATTTTTAAATTTTCTATAATTTTCCTATTATTTTTCTTATAAAAATAACAACAAAAATGTTAACTCCCTGTATTTTTTTCTTTGAGTAAATCCAAGGTTCCTGTATACGTTTTCGTCCTTATCACACTTGGGAAAACACTATTTAAAGTTCTTAACAAGTATTAAAAATTAACAATTTAATTGTTACAAGAAAACAAATTTCTAAAGATATTATAAAAATTCTTTAAAAAAGACTTAAATTACACTTTTATTTGACAAAAATGAAAACATTCAAATAGAAATAATTTATTTTATTACACGATGCGTTATGTGTAAAGTCAGGACAAATACTGAGGTTTAGTTTAGATTGAAACTCTTAGAATTTGTCAGATTTTTCGGAAAAGCCATTAGTAAAAGAGAGAACCGGAGAAAAGAGAGAGAAAAAGAGACAACACAGAGAAAGAATTAAAAAGGAGGCCATTTTTTTGACATAGTTTCACCCTTATTATAGAAAAGAGACTCAAGTTCACGAACGACTGCAATTCGTTTCATAACACAACACTTTTAAAAGTAAACACGTGTTAACGATAATTTCAACTGACTTACGAGAAAAGTGCAGTTTTAAAGAAATGAAAAAATATTATATTTTGTATTTTTATGAAAATTATAAAAAGATTAATTAACCTTAGAAAAGATTATAATTAACAATTGATAATAGTAATGATTTTTAAATTTAAAAGAACTATTATTGTTTATTAACAAAATTTTTTAATGATTGAAAAATATTTAATCAAAAAATATACTATGAAAAAGTATTTTTTTTTCCATACTCCCCCCCCCCCCCCCAATATTGAATTATGATAGAAAACTTAATTTATTTTATTTATAAGTAAATCAGGTTTAACCTTGAATAAAGGATTATTGTGAACAATTCAAACTTTTCTAAAATTCTTATTTTAATTAATGAAACATAATCAAACATGAACAGAAACAATTTTTAATAAACAATATATTATTATATTCAAAGAAGGAGAACTCATATATTGTAAGTAAGTATTTCGATGAAGTTAAATCACAAGAATTGACTTATAAAGAGAGGATAGAATATTCAAAAATACAGGAACAATTAATTTTTAAAAACAATTAAAATTTTTTTTCAATTATCCATAATTCTAAAAGTAAAACTGAATAATGTTTTTCACTGAATATAAATGATAAATGAATTAAAAACATAGCATTATTGAATAAGAAGGTATTGTATATAAGACATTTTCAAATTAAATAATGTATTAGTTTAATATTAAAGTACTCAATGGTACATAATGAGATTAAGCTCATATTTATTATATATGGCATCTTCCTCAGATAACCTTTGAATATACGTAACGAGGGTATAAAGACTTATTTTTGATAAGTATGTGGGTGATATGTAGATCCTATTGGCAACCTTATCTTTAGATAAGTACCAGGAATACATTTGCAAGTAATAATTATAACATAATTACATGTGTGATTATCCAGAGTTTTTTAGACAATATTATAAATATAAAAACCTGAAAACACGTAAAAAAATTAAAAAATTTTTTGATTAAAAAATTATAAAAACCTGGTAAGTTATTATCAAAATCCTGTAAAATTATAGTTAGTACCAGAACCTTATTTTTGATAATTACCTGGACACGTTCTAAGACTTGTTCATAATATATACATCCTGTTTGCAACTTGTTGTTTGATTAAGTATACAGGATGATAAAACCATTAATATTGTAAAATATAAAAACACCATGAAAAAGTGAATTTGTATTTCTGATTTTTCTGAAAATAGATCATAGTGCCCAGATCTAAAATTTGTAGGTGATTCTATACCAGTCTATTTAGATTATTAAATTTTCCAACTAGGAAAGGAAAACAATACAGAATATTTAAATGTATATATAAATTAACTAAATTCAAAATATTCCTTTTTACAAAAA
This sequence comes from Andricus quercusramuli, assembly GCA_932178445.1. Classification (NCBI taxonomy): domain Eukaryota; kingdom Metazoa; phylum Arthropoda; class Insecta; order Hymenoptera; family Cynipidae; genus Andricus; species Andricus quercusramuli. The sequence goes on along the minus strand of CAKNXH010058412.1, from coordinate 12,712 downwards.
TCTTTTGATAAAAAAAGGAAGAAAAAAAGATTTCTTTCAATAAAATTGATAGTTATTTGATTATTATTTTTGATGATGAATCTTTTTCTAGCTTTTTTGCGAAAATTATTCATGATAAAATGAACTTCATTTCTATCTGAATCCACAAAATTTTTGAATGGAGACACTAAACTCAGGATTCTTTCCAATCTCTAGGGTTGCTGATAAATAATTTAAGATTTCTTCAAATCGAGTCCTCAATTTTATTGTAAGAAATCTTTTTTTCTTCCTTTTTTTATCAAATGATTTTTGTAAAAAGGAATATTTTGAATTTAGTTAATTTATAGATACATTTGAATATTCTGGATTATTTTCTTTTCCTATTTGGAAAATTTAATAATCTAAATAGATTGTTATAGGATCACCTACAAATTTGAGATCTGGGCACTATGATCTATTTTCAGAAAAATCAGAAATAAATATTCACTTTCTCATATTATGAACAAGTCTTAGAACGTGACAAGATAATTATCAAAAATAAGGTTTTGGCACTAACCTTAATTTTTCAGGATTTTGATAATAACTTAAAAGGTTTTTATAATTTTTTAATCAAAATTTTTTTTAATTTTTTACGTATTTTCAGGTTTTTATATTTATAATATTGTCTAAAAACTCTGGATAATCACACATGTAATTATGTTATAATTATTACTTGCAAATGTATTCGTGGCACTTATCTAAAGATAAGGTTGCCAATAGGATTTACATATCACCCACATACTTATCAAAAATAAGTCTTTATACCCTCGTTACCTATATTAAAAGGTTATCTGAGGAAGATGCCATATATAATAAATATAAGCTTAATCTCATTATGTACCATTGAGTACTTTAATATTAAACTAATACATTATTTGATTTGAAAATTTCTTATATACAATACCTTCTTATTCAATAATGCTATGTTTTTAATTCATTTATCATTTATATTCAGTGAAAAATATTATTCAGTTTTACTTTTGGAATTATGGAGAATAAACCTTTTTTTAAATTGTTTCTTAAATTAATTGTTGCTGTATTTTTGAATATTCTATCCTCTCTTTATAAGTTAATTCTTGTGATTTAACTTAATCGAAATACTTACTTACAATATATGAGTTCTCCTTCTTTGAATATAATAATATATTGTTGACTAAAACTTGTGTATGTTTTATTATGTTTCATTAATTAAACTAACAATTCTACAAAAGTTCGAATTGTTCACAATAATCCTTTATTTAACGTTAAACCGGATTTACTTATAAATAAAATAAATTAAGTTTTCTATCATAATTCAATATTGGGATGGGGGGGGGGGGGGGAGTATGAAAAAAAAAATATTTTTTCATGGTATATTTTTTGATTAAATATTTTTCAATCATTAAAAATTTTTTTAATAAACAATAATAGTTCTTTAAAATTTAACAATCATTACTATTATTAATTGTTAATTATAAACTTTTCTAAGGATAATTCATCTTTTTATAATTTTCATAAAAATACAAAATATAATATTTTTTCATTTCTTTAAAACTGCACTTTTCTCGTAAGTCAGATGAAATTATCGTTAACACGTGTTTACTTTTAAAAGTGTTCTGTTATGGAACGAATTGTAGTCGTTCGTGAACTTGAGTCCCTTTTCTATAATAAGGGTGAAACTATGTCAAAAAAATGGCCTCGTTTTTAATTCTTTCTCTGTGTTGTCTCTTTTTCTCTCTCTTTTCTCCGGTTTTTTTTTTACTAATGGCTTTTCCGAAAATCTGACAAATTCTAAGAGTTTCAATCTAAACTAAACCTCAGTATTTGTCCTGACTTTCAACATAACGCATCGTGTAATCGTTTTCTATTTGAATGTTTTCATTTTTGTCAAATAAAAGTGTAATTTAAGTATTTTTTAAAGAATTTTTATAATATCTTTAGAAATTTGTTTTCTTGTAACAATTGAATTGTTTTTTTTTTTTTTAATAATGGGGTCGTTGCATGAATTTTAGGTAATATATTTTTAAAATACTGCATAACATTCTGAAAATTTTAGTGCATTTAAAAAATGTTTTGAATACTTCATTGTCGAGATAAAAATTTTTTAAGAAAAGTATCAAAATCCCTATTTAAAAACTCTGTGACCTTGAAACGTCACTACTGAAATAGCGCGTAACCAATCAGCATAATGATACATTGACTAACGAAGTATCTAGCAGACAGCTTGCGAAAATTCAATTTTTAATTTCTAATAGAGATATTTGTTCACTTAAAATTATAGAAAAGCAGCAGCCAGTCGTAATCAAATCTCACTGAAAAAATACACTATTGCTTGAAATGTAAAACTTAGATAATGATAGTTATGACGAACGTCAGTCACGTGCGTGAGAATGAGATGTTTCCAAAGATAACGTCAAATTTTAGTCAATCATATATTCGGAACATATACATTTCAGAATTATGTATAATAATGGCAGCCTTTAAAAAAATGTTCTGTACCTGATTGCAACTGCAATAGCAAAAATAATCCAAACCAAATATTTATAAGGTTGCCCATGGGCACAGAAATGAAAAAGAAATTGGCAGAAGTCGTTGAAAGAACTGGTAAAGATACCAAGTTTCATTCAAACTTTTCGCACTGTCACACTTTATAAAGCCGGGTTTTAGTGAAATTCTAGGCATTTTAAAAATCTCTTAGGCCCTTTCTTTACTTTTAAAACACGTTTACATTAGATTATATTTACTGTTTACACATTTAATCGCTAGCGGCCATATTATATCCGTCACCAACCGGACAACCACGCTAATCAGAATGAAGTACTTCCTGCAAACTACTTCCCGCAAAAATTCAAAAAGTATACTTTTTAAACATTGAAAAAAATATTTAAACTCAATTGAAAAAAACTTTCCTTTTGTAGTTACATTCTTTTTTTGGTGTTCCTTTAATTTTACTAGGAAAAAAAAATATTTGAAAATATGCAACAACTCCATTGTTAAAAACTTTAAATAATGATAAGGAAGTTTAAAATGGATTTTGATGATATAGACCTAATTTGGGGTAATGGTATTGATGTGATAGGTGGGCCTGTGAAAAATATTAAACAATTTTACTTAATTAGTAAAAAATTGAGATCAACAATTTTACAACAAGACTTTTTGATCAAATGCAAAATTCATGGGGTTTTTCCTAAAAAAATTTATGACACCAATAAAAATCTTAGTTTTGATTTCAACAATAAAAGAAATATTTTCTCTTCTGGTGAGGTGCGTCAGGCCTATCATCCCTGTAGTACGCTGAACGTCTCGCTCGTGGTTTGTTGCGCTTTTCAGCGTCTAACTTGATGTCTTCTTGGTTCTCCCAACTGCTCTGATCTGCACTCGGTTGACCACCGTAGTTGCAGTGTAAGTGCCCCCGGTTGTCGCCAGTTATAAAAACTGGCTGTACCCCGGTTGTTAGGTCCGGTTGATGACCAGTGAAAACTGGCTTTACCCCGGTGGTGTAGGTATGAGACTGATTGTACATAATTGTCTCAGTGTGAAGCCAGTTGTGGATTGCTCCTATGCTTCATCTTGTTCTGCCAACGTGGCACGAGACAGTAAGTCGCTAAAAGACGTAGGATTAGCTGATCGAATTAGTTTCTTCAATTCTGGTTTCATTGTTTCCAAGATCAAAGAAACTAGTTATTCCTCAGTGTCGGCTGGCCGCAAGCGTTTGGCCAGTAAATCTTTTTTACAAAAAAATCGCAACGGGCTCTTTTTCTCCTTGTTTTTGTGAATGTAGCTGCGCTCGCAAGGTGTTGATCGTGGTGCTACCTGCGTTTTCATTCGTTAATAATTCGGTGAATTCTTCCCAGGGTAAGCTAAACGATTTGTGGGCATTCCACCACTTTTCTGCCTCATCTTGCAGGTTTTTCTCGATTGTACGGGTCCAATGCGCACGATCAATGTCTGCTTGAGCTAAATAAAGTTCGCATTGTTGTAGAAAATTTAACGGGTCTTCGTGATCGAAGCCGGAAAATTCTGGTGCAGGTGGAGCTGGAGCTTTGATAACTGATTAGTGCCCTTAGATCAGCGAGCGATAGGGTAGTTGGTAACGAGGCTGCTGGAGGAGGCTGATTATTGTCATTTCCAGAGATTTTGAGCGTGCTTAGGGTGGACTTGAATGCTGAGCTGCATCCGGGAGTATTTCCTACTGCTTTTTCCATGATGCCTGGTATTGTGATTGTGTTGAGCACCACCGGATTTGCATTTGAGTCACTTCCGGAAGTGACTGGTGTTTGGCGAGTGGATATGGTCCTCTCCATCGGTGGGGAGTGATGAACCATTTATATTTTTTTTCTTCTTATGTGCCGGCTAGGGTCGTGATTGATCTAATCACTATATGGGTAATTGTCAAATTGAAGGCAAACTTGAAGTCCCAATAATATAACATTAACTTAGAAGCTCGTGCCGATTTTTTTTAAATTCTAATAAACACTTATTATCATCCTCTACAGAATGGGCAGTTACTTCTTTTCATTTCTGTTCCTATTTACTTTAATTTAATATAAGAACACCCGAAACGTCATTACCGTACGGCGTCCCAACCTCACTTTGCACAAGGATAAACTGATTTTCTCCGTTTTTTTAGACAGTAACCTGAAAAACGCTTAACGTATCAACTTTGTAAACTTCACATGAACATAAATTTAATGTATGCACATTTTTTTAATTCAAATAAATAATATTTTAGAAGCCTTGATGTCTGTCCCTCAATTTTTTCCATTTCAGAAGTCATTACCGTACGTCTGTTTTTCTAGTAAAATATTGTAGTTACAGTTGAGTAATAAATACAAAAATATTAGGCGTGTTGTTTAATACAAGTTTTTATAAAATTGAGCTTAAAATATTAACTCTCTTTTCTGTGAATCCGATATTAAAACTGAAAAGTGCATCTTGACAACAAAAACGTCATTACCGTACGTGCGTTAAAAACCATTTTCGGAGTGAAAAAAATTTATGAAAACAATTCCGTTACTTGCTTGGTGGTGTTTTCTTTCATAAGTAGGTGACTTTTGATAATTAAATTTTTTTTTTTTTATAAACAATAAAAAAGGTTGAACTTTAACATTTTTCTCGCATCATTACCGTACGGTACGATAGAACAGCGTACGACTGATTATATGCGCGTTCCCATGGATTCATTATTATTTCTTATTTTCATAACTGCCCCTTTTGGATTTAAAATAGTTACATGTGATAAGATCAATTTCCGTTATGAAATATTTAATTCCTAATAATAATATGATTGCCACTGTAGGTGCTGAAATTTGCCTACAATTTGACAATTACCCATATATGTTTTTTATAGAGCCCCACGCATTGGGCCGCCAATTGATATAAAGCTGTCTAAATGCCCTATATTCTTAACCTCGTTGCTTGTGGGGGGTAGGTGGGAGATGGTAGATTGTAATTAATTGGTTCAATTGTTTAATTTTAGCTGCTAGAAAAGGGATGTCGCGTGCTGTAGCTATTTCGTACGCACACGAGGCGGTGGGAGTGGGTGGTGAACGTGTGCTGAGAGTCCAGCGCACAAGGAGGTGGGAGTGGGTGGCAGATGTGTGCTAGAGTTCCAGCGCACGAGGAGGGGAGAGTGGGTGGTGGATGTGTGCTGGAGTTCCAGCGCACGAGGAGGGGAGAGTAGGTGGTGGATGTGTGCTGGAGTTCCAGCGCACGGGGAGGGGAGAGTGCGTGGCGGATGTGTCCTAGAGTTCCAGCACTCGAGAAGGTGGAAAGTGGGTGGTGGATGTGTGCTGGCGTTCCAGCGCACAAGGAGGGGAGAGTGGGTGGTAGATGTGTGCTGGAGTTCGAGCGCACGAGGAGGTGGAAGTGGGTGGTGAAGGTCGTTGTTGAGAGTGAGAACATCCAGAATAACTTGCTTTAAAAATTTGTATTCCACACTAGATACAGAGGTGTTTTCCACGGTCCGAAGACCGTAAAGGACTGACTTACGTGCTAACGCTGGGCCTTTTTATAGTGAAAGGACAGCGTGGGCGGAGGGAAAGACTCAGTTTTTTTTATCACGGTTGTTCCGAAATACCGTGCACTGCGCAACTTTCTGAGTGCCCTCAAGGGTGGGCAGCGCGCTGTTCTGTCACTCCTATTGGAAACTCTCAGTCTATCCCTTTACTGTTAGCATAGACGGAAGAGGTACACACAAGCGGGAAACTGACCTCTCTTTCAGGCCCTCCACTTTCTCTCGTTTTTTCTTGTTGCCGATTCGAACGGATTTCGTGGGGGGGGGGGGGGGGCAGTGTAATTTTATTATAATTCAGCCCGTGCGTCTTAATTCTATTTGGCAAATCAACTGTCTGATTGAAGGAGTTAATTGAAATTAATTCGCTCATAATTATTGGGCTGAAAGCGCGTATAACAAATTACTTGAAATCATTAAAGATATTGAATCCAATATAAAAAAAATACCAGAAAATAAAATTGAAGACTTTAGATTAAATTTTATGGGTTTATCTAATGATTTAAAAAAAATGTTAATCCACAAACTTTGTTAGAAAAGGAACTTAATGAGGGTTTAATTGTAACAAAATTTAAAAAAAAATCATCCTGAAATAATGATCACGAAATCGGATAAAGGAGGTATAACGGTGGCAATTAATAGGGATGCTTATATTAAAAAAATGTTGGATATTTTTATTGATGATAATAGTTTTCAATTGATACCGAATTATCCCACCAAAATGCTTCAAAGAAGAACTTTTAAAATTTGAAATAGAATGAGAACGAATAAATATTTGGGTAATAATATTGAAAGATGTTATATTGATATAACTAGTACTAATCTACCCTTATGTTAGCCTATGGTCTTGTCAAAGCTCACAAAGATGATTACTCTCTAAGACCAGTTATTTCAACAATAGGTTCTCCGACTAGAAATTTAGAAGAATTATTGAGTCAAATTATTAAAAAATCAATAGCAATCTCAAATACATCAATTAAAAACAGTCATAATTTCTTAAAACTAATTAACAATGTAATAATACCGTTAGAACATGTATTTGTATCTTTTGATGTAATAGCTATGTTTCCAAATATCCCTTACGAAAGGGTTGAAATGGCCATTCAAAAACGTTGGGAACTGATTGAAATTAATACAAAAATTCCGAAAAAAACAGTTTCTTGATGCTATAAAATATGTATTTCATTCGGTACTTTTCAAATTCAATAATAATGATTATAAACAAAAGTTTGGAACTCCTATTGGATCAGTTTTATCACCTATTTTAGCTGAAATTGTTATGGAGGACTTAGAGAATGAAGTTTTTCAAAAAATTGATTTTATTATTGATTTCTATGCAAGATATGTAGATGATTCAGTACTTAGTGTAAATAAAAATAATGTTAACACTCTTCTTAATGCTTTCAATAGTATACACCCAAGATTACAATTTACAGTTGAAATTGAAACTGAAGGAAAATTAAATTTTCTAGATTTGACTTTAATTAAAATAGACGAAAGTTATAGGTATTATAACTGACTAGCATAGAAAGAAGATTTGTTCAGGTACAACACTTAGTTTTCTCTCAAATCACTCTATTCAGAATAAGATAGGAATCATCAAAAATTTGATTGATAGAGCCCTTAAATGATCACATCCAATATTCCATGAGAAAAATATAGAACTATGCAAACAAATTCTTATTCTTAACCATTACCCCTTTGAATTCATTGAAAAACATACGCAGAACAGAATTAATTATATCAAAAACAAAAATAATGATCAAAATATAAAAAACAGAGATGATTATAATACATTTAACACTGTTGTTCTTCCATACTTTGGGAAAATTTTGAAGATTTTCAAATCAATGTTGGGAAAATTAGGTTTACATACTATTTATAGAGTTCCTTTTAAGAGTAATATGATTGTAAAATTGGGAAAAGATTGATATGAGAAGCTAGATAAAAAATGTGTTATTTACAAAATTAATTGCAAGGATTGCAATGCAAGTTATGTAGGGCAGACGAAAAGGGCACTTAGACTTAAAAAAAATGAACATGAAAATAATTTTCACAGAAGCTCTAGGTATCACTCAGTCCTTTCAAAACATAATATTACACCCGGTCATGATTTTAATTGGAATGATATTAAAATTCTTTGTCATGAAAAAAACCAGAAAAGAGAGAATTTATGGAAATGTTATTTATAAAGAATGAAGGTAACAAAGCTATCAATTTAAAGAAGGACCTCTCAAGATATAACAAAGTTTGGGATAGAATAATTAATTGGTTAAAGTAATTTTCTTTGACTAAATAATAGAAAAATTTACATTCGATTAAAAACAATCAATTTCTCAATAAATAAATTTTTGTTTTTACATTAAACTTAATGAATTTATATTTTGCACTGAATGATAAAAAAAATGTTTTCTTTACAGGTATATCAATTACTCATACCTTTAGTTATCCCTATACATAATCCCTGATGAGGAGGTTTAAATTGACCTCGAAATATGTTGGTTCCCTCGTAGTATAAAAACGGCGGAAAAAGGAAAAAGTGAGAGGTTGGTTTTTGGTTGACTTTATACCTTTTTCCCCTCTTTTTTCATTATGTTATTTTGTCTCTAATGGGCCGAAAAGTTAGATTGTTTTGAATTTTATTTTTTGATTATGAATCTTTTTCTAGCTTTTTACATTCTCATCATAATGAGAAGTATTGATTTTATGTGAAAAATGACTTTCGTGGATTCCATAAAATGTCGACGTTTTGAGGCCCCCTGAGTCAGAAACAATCGTTTTTATGTCGGTATCTGTTGTTGTCGTCGTTGTCGTCTTCGTCCGTATACCGGATAACATTCGGAAGACTGATCGGATTAAATTGTGCTTTCGCACACAGTTTCGGGGACCAAAAAGAAAGATCGAG
>CAKNXH010058411.1:132867-148294 GCA_932178445.1 Andricus quercusramuli | reverse complement strand
TCACCGAAAAAGTCCGTGGAGGCTCTTGGAAATTTCGCTCGCACTATTGAAATTAATGCGTTACAAATGTTCAAGCACTAATGCCTAGATTTTTCTCTCTGTGCACTTTTGTAAAAAAAAATACACGACGTAAATTTCCAGGATCACATTTCAATTTTTAGGCTATATTCGTAAGGTTATAAATTTTAAAACTCTCTAGCAGGGTAAATAAAGCGCATATCACTTTTCTTAGGTATCGCTTTGAATAAAAAATCTCATAAATATCTAAATAAAATTTTCAGATGATAATTTTTTCTGATTGTACAAGGAATTTATCAGACAACATTATTTTTTTTTAAGTTTTCTCATGAAACGAATATTTTATTAGACTGCGCTTGATTTTTTTTCCTTTTGCAAGAATTTATAAATGTATTATATTATACTTCATCTTACTTGATTTTATAAAGTCAATTCAATTAATTTCCAAAAGAGAGTTTACCAGTTGTTAAGAGTACATATTACTAAATTTTTTATAATATTCGAAGAGTTTTTTCTGCATCATTCAAACAATAATATGTTTCTAGATTTTGTAGGTTTTTTCTGAAAGATTTTTGCTTAACATATTTCAGGGATTTTTATTGGTACAATATTATTTACGATTTTATCTATTTTTTGAAAGTTTATTAGTGTAATTCACGAACGAGATCTTACCTGATGTTTACGGTTAATAATACTGGAATTTTGTATATATTTCAATTTTTTTTTATAATTACCTTTTTTAAGATTTTATTAGTATTTTCAAATAAAAAAATGGCTTCATATTAATCAAGATAATACTATTTTTTGATTTTGTAGGTTTTTTCTGAAATATTTTTGCATAACATATTTTAGGGGTTTTTATTGGTGCAATATTGTATACGATTTTATCTGTTTTTTAAGTATATTAGTTTGATTCACGAACGAGATCTTACTTGACATTTACAGTCAATAATACTGGAATTTTCAAGATATTAAATTTTTTTTGATAATCAACTTTTTTAAGATTTTTTAAGTATTTTCAAATAAAAAAATTGTTCCATATTAGTCAATTTAATACTATTTTTCTAGATTTTGAACGTTTTTTCTGAAATATTTCTGCTTTGTCATGTTTGATATATTTTATGGATTCTTATTGGTTCAATATTATATAGGATTTTATCTGTTTTTCTAAAGTATATTAGTTTGATTGAGGAACCAGATCTTACCTGATATTTACAGTAAATAATACTGGCAGTTTATATATATATATATATATATATATATATATATATATATATATATATGTGGGGTTTTAAACCGAAACGTTGATACATTTTTAAATGTGATTTTAGACGTTTTACTCAAGTTCATTAATTTTGTTTATCAAGAGATTTTAGTTGGTATCGTTGGTATTTATAGGTAGTTAATTACAATCATTACAATGAATTTTGAATATACGCTATATTTTACTTTTTTCTATTTCTTAACCAACACTATTTATAAGATTTTATTGGTATTTCCGAATAAAATCTTTTGCTTCCTCATAGAGGATGGTTTGGGATAGTAACATTTTTGGGTTTCGATAAAACATAATAGTAACATGTTTTAAGGTTGGGGGAGTCGAAATACAGTATTTTGAGAAAATGGACGTGTGTATACTATATATACAGTTGAAGCTATTAATAAGGCCGCTACCAATAAGGCCGCTTCCCCTCAACCCTGCTCGAGCTCGCCGAGACGCTTCCCTCGCTCTCACCATAGATATTATACACCTAGATCAAATCTTTGCTCTCACGCTGACTTCGAAATTCCAGTCAGCCGTTACCAACAGTGCCGCCGTAGAAATCGCAATTTGTATGGTATTTAGGAGAGTTTTTTTATATTATCCAAATATATCGAATATTAATTGTAATCTCTTCATATTTTATAATATTTTTTGATATTATAAAATTCATAATATAAAAAAAAAACTTCGTAAAAACCATAAAAATTGCGATTTCTACGGCAGCACTATTCGTAGCGGCTGAGTAGAATTTCGAAGTTAGCGTGGGAGTGGGGGAAGCGTCTCGATTAGCTCGAGCAAGGATCAAGGGAAACGGTCTTACTCGTACCTTTTTTATAACTGAAGTTTTTGACTTCTTTTTAGAGGTATTTTTAGACTTTACATTTTAGTTTTTTTTTTAAAACTAATTTTTCCATTTATTACCCAATAATCGTAATGGCAATTTTCTTGCTTTTTATGTGTTTTATTTCAGTTTTGGCCAATTCATTTTAATCCGCTAGGTTTTAAGTCAAGCTCCAATTCGCCTGAATTCGCCAGCGCGAATACAGTTAAAAACTGGCCTATTCAATCGAATTCTTAAGGTATAACTAACGTGCAGGGGCATATAGGATCTGTTGTATATATATATTTATGATTCCTGTAGCATAGTGTTGTCCTCTGAACTTGTACACTTGGGGTCGCTGGTTTGAGACTCGAGGTATGCAATTTTTATTAATTTTTTTCGAAATTACCTTGACCACGAATCAAGGAAAATTGACACGCATACAATTCGCGCTGGCTCAGTTCGTTTCAACGAATCAGAAAGCTGAATTCAGGCGAATTTAAACATGGTAATTCGCCGCAATCCCCCCAAATTAGTTTCTTCTTGCTAGGATGGTAAACTTCAATTATCTTATTTTAAAAATTCGAGTGTGGGCTTTTGAGCGGAGGGGGGCAAGCCGCTGTGCCCCCCTCTGGATCCGCGCCTGTCATAAGTGCATACCAAGGGATAATGATTTAACTTTTAGAAAAGAAAGAGGAAAACAGTTGGCGATAAACTACCATATAATAAGCAAGTGTTGACATTGTTTTTTTATCATCACAGTTTAAAAAGGTCATTTTTGCGAAATGACATTGAATGTCCTTCAAATAGTATGACCCAAATTTATCAAACCACTTGACAAATTTTTTGCCGAAATGAATACATTGACACTGTTTCTCTATAAGAGAAAAAAACTGCAGAAAATTAAATTGAAGCAACATTTTCTAAAAAAAATAACCTTGAGCGACCTTTGAATGTCATTATAAAAATCTAAAAAAGTCTGAGTTTAATATCGAATTGTAAATAATACAATTCATGTGCGCCATAAATGTATAATCAATAAATAGCGTCAATTTAATTAAGAAATTAAATTCTAAATTTTAAATTAATTTTAAATAAATTTTAAATTCTAAATTTAATTCTAAAAAACTCAAAGGTCAATTTCTCAGCAAAAGGAATTATTTATAGGGGTACCGAGTTGAATTGAAAAAAAGCCAAAAAAATCACCGAAATATACAGGGTGACCAATTTTAATCTATAAATCCAAATATCTTCTAAACTACCCCATCTATATAAAAAACGATTCATACAAAAGTTGACCAGGGCATAGGGGGCCATTTAACTATACCATTGATTTTGACCTTGAGGTCAATTTTCAAAGTCATTTCAATGTCAAGACGATTTTTTGATGTCTTTTCATATAATTTAACATTTCAAGAATATAGTCCAAAAATTTGAAGTCGATCAAAGCAAAACTCTCGAAGTTATTGACTAGTTAGTCTCCTCTCCTTTAAAACTGTAGCTCCGACAGCAGAGCAAAGAAGCCAAAATAAGGCAAAGTCTTGAGAAAAAAGAGGCTGAAGACATCGAAGCTGCTGCAGGGAGTCTACTCTATGGAGCTGGAATCGAAGATTCAGTGTAAGCTGAAAAAAAAACATTTTTTTTCACTTTTTTAGGTACTAAAACTTTAAACGCATTTTTCTTAAAACCACTTTTCAAAAGCCCAACACGGACTTTTATAAATATATAAACCACTGCCATTTAAAAACTACATCACCGATTCGTGTCAAACTTGGTACACACTTTCTACATATAAAATACCTCCCCCAGCGTTGAGTTTTAGACATTTTTTTACATCGAGGGGGTTTTCTACTAACAAAATGGCGGAATTTTTCGTAAAAAATAGCAGTTTTCACTTCAAATGACCACCAACAATTTAAAAATGAAAAAATAATAATCAGAGAACGTTGGGGGAAGGATTTAATGATACTGTGACTAAATTGTAATGGATTTTGATTTCAGATCATTTCCAGCTGAGATACAGTGAACGCCGCAAATCGTCTATTTCTAAAGACTATCTTGGAAGAGCTCCGTCACCGGCTTGTTTGTCGACATCTTGCCATGAAAAAATTTGACAATGTTGTTGAAACTATACTTAATAATGTACAAAAGGTTTAAATAAATTTGCTCAATCCATATTTATAAAAAAAATCACAAAAATGTGTTTTTTCCACGCTAAACCCCTTACCCCACCCCCCTTGATGGAAACCCCTATTTTTGACTGCAGATTTGAATATAGCGGCAAATTTTACGTCAAAAATGTACTGTGGAAATCTTGTTTTTGTGACCTTGGAGATATCAAAAATCAAGGTCAAATGTCCAAAAAATGATCAGATGCCCTTTTTCTGGTCAAGGTGGTTCACACTTTTACATTGTATCGACTTTTTTTAAAGCATCTCAAACGCTTGCTTTACCCAGAAATTCACGTGAATTCAGAAAAAGGGTATCTGATCGTTTTTTGGACATTTGACCTTCATTTTCGACCCCTCCAAGGCCACAAAAGCTATATTTCTATAGTACATTTTTGACGTAAAATTTTCCGCTCTATTCAAATCTGCAGACAGCAATAGGGGTTTCCATTTTAAAAAATCGTATTGACCATGAAATGATCTTGAAAATTGACCTCAAGGTCAAAATCAATGGTACAGTTAAGTGGCCCCATATGTCCTGGACAACTTTTGTATGAACCGTTTTTTACGTAGATGGGTTTGTTTAGAAGATATTAGGATTTATAGATTAAAATGATAATAATATAAGGGACCGTACTTAAATTACGTAACAGCTCAAGGGGGAGGGAGGGGTCGAGATATTTTGTTACGATTCTTTACGGTAGGGGGTGGAGGTCTTTCATTCATGTACATAATTTTTGTATATTCACAAATGAAACAAATATTTTGCAGTAATTGTACAGAAATTTAATATGTACGCGCCAAAGAAACCTGGAGAGTGAAAAACGAACCTAGCCAACAGCAATTTATATAAAATTCAGGGAATTAACAAAAAAATCTTGTAAAAGTCAGTGAACTTCCATAACTTTAAATAACTGCCAAGAACAATAAATATGTAATTGTTTTATTCCGTTTATAAAAGATTCTAGGTTAAGAATTTTACAAGTTTAACATTCTGGTAGTTGAATATTAACTAATATATCATTCTTCTTTATTCATAATGTGTCCCCTAAGGGTTCACATGACTTCCCTTTCTTACAAAACTTCCTTCTACATTTTTTATAAAATCTTATCCTCACTATTTACAATTATTTACACCTATTTACATAAAATCTTATGTCTAGCGGGTTAAATCTAATTTCGTCGATAGCGCAATTTGGGACGTGTTAGCGAACGAGTGATCGAAAGCGAGAGTGCAAGCGAGAGAGAGAGAGAGAGAGAGAGCAGTAACGCAGACGCATCTTAATTTCCTTATGCTATTACATAATCATTACTTACAAACCTTTACGCTTCTAATTGAATTTAGGCGACTTCCGTTTCCTTTTTCTTTCACTTCTCTTGTACCTCCATTTTGCCATTTTTTGCATCCATTCTTTCATTTTTTTTCAATTGCTCCTCGACAGCATTATCTAACTCCTTCATCCACTCCCTGTTCTAAATACTTTGGTACTCCTTCCTTTTTTATCATCTTATACCATATATTATATTTTAAATCCTCAATCATCCCCCATCTTTCTATTAATTGTCTTTCTCTCTCCCTTTTTTCCACTTCTTCATAGTTGACTCCAGTCCCGTCTTCTATATCTCTAGCCTTAAAGAACTCCCTCCTTTCTTCCTCCCATCTCGTTAATTCAATCCTTGTATTTATATTTCTTTCTGTATTTATATTTCTTTTTTGCATATGCTTCCTCTAGCTTCCTCTACTTCAGTAGAAATTGCATCCTTCTTGGATAAAAATGCAACTGCTTTGTTACAAATTCGTCATTTTGGTTTTTAAACTTTAACTACTGTCGTAGAAAATGTACTTTTTTTCTTCAAATTCATATCTTAGTGTCGAAAATTCAACTGAAATCTTTATTGGATGAAAATTCAACTGTTTTGTTAAAAACTCGTCCAGTTGGGCCAAAACTTCATCTATTTCAGGAGAAATTGCATTTTTCATGGATGAAAATTACAACTGTTTCGTTGAAAATTTAACACTTTTGGTAAGAAGTGATGCTTTTTGGTTGAAAATTCGTCTTGTTTGTTTGAAAATTCGACTATTTTTGTAGAAAATTCACTTCTTGGTTAAAACTCATATTTTGATATAGAAAAGTCAATAAAATCTTTTTTGGATAAACTTTCATCTTTCTTGGATAAAAATGCAACTGTTTGGTTGAAAATTAATCTTCTTTGCTTGAGGATTTAACTATTTTGTTTAAAAAATTTGGTGGAACCACTTTCTTAAGAAATCACTTTTTTGTTGAAGATTTATATGTTTTGTTGAAAATTTACCTCTTTGGTTGAAACTTTACCTATTTTTTTGAAAATTTATCTTTTTTAATTAAAAATTCAACTTCGTAAATTCAACTACTTTGTTGAAAATTTATTATTTTTTGTCTTGAAGGTTTATCTCATTGGTTGAAAATTTAACTATTTTATTAAAAATTGTTTTTTTTTCCAAAAATTTATATTTTCCGGTTGAAAATTCAATTTTTGTACAGAAAATTCAACTTTTGGCTTGAATGTTCGACAATTTAGATAAACTTTGGTTTTCATGACTGAAAAATCTTTATTTGTTGAAATGTCGTCTTCTTCGTTTAAAAATTCTTTTTTTTTTAAATGAAATTTCATTTTGTTTTTGTTGAAATATCGACCATTACACTTTTTTGTTAAGACTTCATTTTTTTAAATTAAAAATTCAATTATTCTGTTAAAAATTTAATTATTTTGTTGAAAATTCAAGTTTTTTTTTTAACTAATCTTTTATAGTAGATTTTGTTTACAATTAATGAATACATTCAAAAAATTTAATATTGTATCTGGAATACTGTTTTGTTCCGTTTATGAAAGACCCTATTTTAAAAAATAAAACAAGATTAAAATGCTGGTATTTCAATATTAATGGTCTGGGGAAATAGGAAATTGTTCAAGAAAAAATAAGCGAATTTTGCAAAGCATGTATTATCTTAAATGTAAAAAGTTTCCATTATTTTCAAGATCCATATCTTATTATTTCTCGAAGCCATAAATTACGTACTGTAAGAGGAGGCGGGGGGGGGGGGATATTTGCTTACGGCTCGTTACAATGGGGAGGGGGGTCCTGGAAAGGGCCTATAATCCGCATGGCTGTGGCTAGGGGTGGGCATTGTGGGGCAATGCCCTACCATAAAAATCCACCCATTTTTATCCGGCATTCGTCCAGCATTTGTCCGGCAATCAGAATCATCATTTTTTGTTTCTGATTCTAACATCGGAATGTCTCTGGTATATAAATGCGACTTGGTTGATTTTGAATTATCCAAGGTATATAATTGCAATCCGCCTGTTTTTATCCAGCACTTGTCCGTCAATTAAACCCATATAATATTTGTTTCTATAATATTAGTTCTGGTTCTAATTGGCGGACAGAAACCGGATAAGGTCGGGTCAATGTCCTCTTCTTTACTTAAGCATTTTGTCACTCTTTTTTAATGCCAGATAAGAGCCGGGCAGAATCAGAAATGAATCGTTTTTGGACTTAGTGAATATTTTATTATATACGCATTACCGTATAACGGACACATATGAACCGAATACAATTCGGGTATGATTGCGGACTAAATCCGGACACAAAATTCTGACAAGATTACGGACACAACCGGATAAAAACCCTTTTAATTTTTCCTCAGTTGTATCATTTTAAACAGGGTTACCACCATATAAAAAAATTTCTTTAAAAATAATGTTTGTTTATAATTATTAACAAAAATTTATACTTTGGAATTAGAATCTCAAGCTGAAAAATTACAATTAAATTCATTTCAACATTATAGACTGTGTCAAAGAAAATTCGAGTTAAGTCGAGGAAAGAATCCGTGGAATTGACGGTAAATATATCCTTTTACTGGATATTATTTCATGTTAGAAAGTTTTCTTCAACATAATAATTACAATGTTTTTACTGTTCAGGATATTTCTGAACCACATTACAAGATTTTTTATGACACATGCATGATTTCAGCCCTTTTCGACACCTATGAAGCGGGGCTAAAGCTCTACTTTTTATTCCCTAGGGACTGAAAAGTGACTTCAGAGAGGAATAATGAAAATAGAATAGAATTTTGCGGTTAATTATGGAAAGTTACAATACATACCTGTAAAATTACCATAAATGACCGAAAATGTTCATAAATTTCCGGAAATTTATGGAAATTTTGAAAAATGAATTTTGGGTAATCCATGGTAAGTTAACATATTTACTTGACCGACTCCATTTCAAATCAGGCAGGTTCTACACTTGAAGTTGCAGAATCTCTCGAGGAGAAAATATGTTGTTTTGTAGAGGAAATTAGGCGATGCGTATTTTTGCGATTTGTGAAAAAAAATTTTTTACAGAGTTAAGCGTATTTGAATTTTTGGCTTTGTATTTCAAAAAAAAAAAAAACAATTTTTTTTTAACCCTTTGCGGCATACATTTTTCAGAGATACATGTTTTTATGGAAATTGGTTAAGCAGGGGTTTTTGGGGTCGCTGATCCAGAGTCTGTACTCAGATTTTGAAAATTCAAAATGGCGGATCCAATATGGCGTCCAAGATTTGAAATATTTCTTGATTTTGTTGAAAATTAGTAAACAGGGGTTTTTGGGGTCGCTGATCAAGAGTCTGTACTCCGCTTTTGAAAATTTAAAATGGCGGATCCAATATGGCGTCCAAAATTTGAAATATTCCTTGATTTTGTTGAAAATTGGTATCATATGCCAACATCCATTGATGGTTACAGACGATGCGCTCTTTGCAGCACAAAAACAAAAGAGATACGAACTAAATGGTCATGTAGCACATGCAGCGTACCATCCCAGATAACAATTGTGCGACGCAGATCACCCGCAGATTGTGATTGTCAGGTTCTGCGTGCAATAACGCACTCATCTCGCCAGCTTGGACTGTCGAGCACACATCTGCGAGCGCTATGAGTCACATTTGGCCAACACACTCTGCATCACACAATACCGTGAGAATGTGACGCAGAGTCTGCAATCACTATGAGGGCAGAATTCTTTCTAATAATATTTAATTTTTCTATAGTTATTACTTATAAAATTAATTGTTATTGGAAAGTTATATAAACCATTTTCAAAACAATATTTAAATTTTTCAAATAATTTTTTTTTAATTTTGTGGATTTTTGGAAATATTGAAAAAATTTTGGGATTTTTTTGAAACTTTTGAAATGTTGGAAAATTGAAAACTTTAAGTTTCGTTCTTTTTCCGGAAATGTACAAAAATATAAAGTATCCAAAAATTTACTTTATTTCGAAAAATTTTCAAAATTAGGATTTCCATCTTTACTTTTTTTTCTGGCAAAATTAATTTTAAAAATATATCCAAATTTTCGTTATTCTTATTGTGATATCGCTTATTTTCTTTGTCGGTACCGGTATTTATACACAACCTTGTTAAAAAAAATATTTATCTCCTCCATGTTTCCAGGCCATCCTGAATGTATTGAATATTATAAAAATAAATTAATGAAGTTCGTCAAATCAACATCAATATTACAAAAAATTAATTAGTCTACTCAAATGAAGATTTCTTTGAAAATTATAGTTTTTTAAAATTCGCGGGAACCATTTCTCGAGGAATGCGCGCGCATGCCGGCAAATGTCCAGTTTACGAATTTCATCAAGCTCGCAAGTGAGTCGCGTCGTTTTCGCAATTATTTGCATCATTTTGTGCTGCATGGTTAGATAACACGGATTAAAAGTCAAGGTCACTATTTTCCTTTGTTGCATACAGGTCGCACGGCGTGAAAATCCAGCGCAACATACAAACGCGTGACATAGTCCAATTTCTTAATAATGATAAAATTGGGTTATGTTTTGTGCAGTGATCTTTTTGACAACTTTCATTACATCGAAAGATTTCACTATTTTCAAAAAATCTTGGAATTGCGGTTTTTTCCCATGAAATCGTAATTCAAGACGTATGGTTCGTGAACCAACATGATATAAATCATATTCCTTTTTGTTCTCATTTTAACCCGTAGAGTCCACACCACATCTGCGTATACATAAAGTCCACACTAGTGCGAATTGGAATTTCGCATTTTTGAGCATTGACAATTCTCTTAAAAATGCAAAAAAATTCAAATTAGAAGTAGTGTTTGTATTTTTGTCGTAGATATGCGTCGGATCTGCAAGCGATATGCGTAACAGATATGTTAGCGATTTGCGTAGCAGATTATGCGTCAGATTCTGCTAGACATATGCCAGGCATATGATGACGCATATGTCTCATCAGGTGAGAGCACAATCTGCGCGTCGATCCGCAGATCTGCGTGCATATACGCCATCAGTGTGCTAACAGAATGTTATCTGGGATTATGCTTACAACCATACAGGAATTGTTTTTTGAAGTATCATTCATGAATATCATGACACGAATCAGGAAGTTAAATAATTAAAAAAGTAAAAGTATAAAAGAATAAAAAAAAACAAAAATACAAAAAACATTGAAAAATAAAAATATACAAAAAACGGCAACTGTTTTGAAGATATGCCATTCGTCATATGAAGTTAGACGTCACTGTATTGTTTAGATTCGTCAGCAGCATCGCAGAAACACCTGTATATCAACTTTCAACAAAAAAATAAACAATATATCAAATTTCGACCGCCATATTGAATCCGCCATTTTGAATTTTCAAAATTTGAGTACAGACTCTTGATCAGCGACCCTAAAAACCCCTGTATACCAATTTTCAACAAAATAAAGAAATATTTCAAATTTTGGACGCCATATTGGATCCGCCATTTTGAATTTTCGAAATCTGAGCACCGACTCTTGATTAGCGACCCCAAAAACCCCTGTATACCAATTTTCAACAAAATCAAGAAATATTTCAAATTTTGGACGCCATATTGGATCCGCCATTTTGAATTTTTAAAATCTGAGTGCAGACTCTTGATCAACGACCCCAAAAACCCCTGTATACCAATTTTCAACAAAATCAAGAAATATTTCAAATTTTGGACGCCATATTGGATCCGCCATTTCGAATTTTCAAAATCTGAGTACAGACTCTTGATCAGCAACCCCAAAATCACCTGTATACCAATTTTCAACAAAATCAAGAAATATTTCAAATTTTGGACGCCATATTGGATCCGCCATTTTGAATTTTCGAAATCTGAGTACAGATTCTTGATCAGCAACCCGAAAAACTCCTGTATACTAATTTTCACAAAAATCCGGATAAAATTGACGCTAATAATGAATTTTTATCAAATATCGGCTGGTTTTTTGGACTTTGTTTATAATTATTGAAAAATTAACAATCGATTTAAAAGTATTGTCTACGAATTTTGATACTAGAACTTCCTATGATCATAAAACTACAAAAAATTTCGATTAAATCGATGAAAAACTACTGTAAAATCGCAAAAAATTGTATGAAAACAAGTGGGAATACGTATTCCCACTTATATTTTTTGCCAATTTTTTCTTGAATTTGTACTATCATAAGGAAAATACCTTGTAAGTTTAATGCGGGCTAAATAACTTTTGTGGACAGGAGAATGTTTTGTCATAAAATCGAATTTTCGCATTTTTCTTGAAAACAACAGATACAAAAAAAATTTGAGAAAATAGTTTGCACATTTAAAAAATTTCTACAAAAATTTCTCTTACGCATTTATGATATCTTGTACCATTTCCGGGAAAAATGAAAAAATTCAATTTTCATAAACAAAAAATTCTCTTCATTCCTAGCTTATGGAAATACCCACCATTTTTCTCTATCAGAATCTGAAAAGAAATCGTAAATATCTAAATTAGGTCAAAAGTTATAAGAGTTTAAAGAAAAAATTGGGTTTTTTTTTTTGAAAAACAAAGCCGAAAATTCAAATACGCATAACTCTGTAAAAAGAATTTTTTCACAAATCGCAAAAATACGTATCGCCTAATTTCCTCTAAAAAACAACATATTTTGTCCCGGAGAGATTCTGCAACTTCAAGTGTAGAACCTGCCTGATTTGAAATGGATTCGGTCACCTGTAAAATTGCCATAAACGACCGAAATTTTTCATAAATTTCCGGAAATTTTTTTAAATGAATGTATGGTAAGTTACCACATTTACCTGTAAAATTACCATAAATGACCGAAATTTTTCATAAATTTCCGAAAATTTATGGAAATTCTTAAAAATGAATTGTGGGTGATCTATGGTAAGTTGTCATATTTACCTGTAAAATTACCATGAATGACCGAAATTTTTCATGAATTTCCGGAAATTTTTAAAAATTAATTTTGGGTCATTTATGGTAAGTTACGATATTTACCTGTAAATTATGGTAATTTTACAGGTAAATATCGTAACTTGCCATAAATTACCCAAAATTCTTTTTTGAAAATTTCCATAAATTTCCGAAAATTTATGAAAAATTTCGGTCATTCATGGTAATTTTACAGGTAAATATGGTAACTTACCATAGATCACCCAAAATTACTTTTTAAGAATTTCCATAAATTTTCGGAAATTTATAAACAATGTCGGTCATTTATGGTAATTTTACAGGTAAATATGGTAACTTACAATGGATGAACAAAAATTCATTTTTAAATTTTAGGGTTGTCCCAGAAACCTATTCCTTGAGAACGGCATTAATGTCTCTGTTTGTTAAATTTTTTAAGAAAAATTTTAGAAACACAATATTATCAAGTCAATCTGTGTAAAAATTCTATTTTTGAACAAAAAGGCTCAGAAACATTATGAATCCAAAAATCAGTTATTTTGAAAAAACATATTCGCACAGATTGACTTGATAATATTGTGTTTCTCAAATTTTTCTTAAATCATTTTTAAAAATGGCCACAATATATGGGAAAAAAACATTCGGTCAAATTGGATGAAACTGCAGGAAATGATAGATCTTGAGGTCCTGATTAAAAGCTATTATGGCCACAACCACCCAAAATGAATTGCTGAGGAGCTAGAGCTCGTCCAAAGTAAAAAATAGTCCGAAATTTAATACATTATTTGTGAATATATCAAACGGTATCAAAGTTAACTAATAATATGTATATATATTTTTTTTTCTAACTACTATTACAAGTTCAAAAACGGTTATTCCTGCCCCTGTATGTGGATACAATATGCAGGGACTGGGATCAGAAATAATAATTTTTGAGCTTGTAATAGTTAAAAATATATATCATATTTAACACAAAACATTTTCCATTGGGTCTATACTAAGCAGGTATGTATGTGGAATCAATATGCATTTTTTACGGCTTATCCGTGTCTGAAATAACCATTTTTGAGCTTTTGGCGATGAGAAATCTATTATTCTTCCCTATTTTCGTATATATAGACCTTGCGCAAACTGAAGACATATTTTTAGGACTAATTTTTTTCGCTAGTTATTTTTGCACTTATCAGAAACTTTTAGCCCTACCCAAAAACGAAAGAAAAATATTAAAATTTTGGATACGCCCTGGTAGTCAGTGAAGGTACGGTGAAAGCGCCGAAATTCGTCGAAGTTTCTCGCAGCTATCATCTTTTCTATAGACTGAACTCTGGTGTAAAATATTTCAACGCTGAAAAAAATTGTTAAAGATTAGAAGAGTTTTAAAAGATATTTTTAAAAAACATTTTGAGGATTACAGGTAATTCAAAATTCATATTTTAAGGAACTTGACGGCTTCAAAAATATTTGCATGTATGTAGATTTAAACATATTTTGCAGACTTCACAAAAAAATTTAGAGAATGTCACTAAAATATATGAGAAAATTAATATATGTTTTGATGAACTTCAAATGAATAAATTCTGAATTATTTCAAAATAAAAGATGCGGCAAAATTTCGAAATATCTAATGCAGAATAAAATGGTAATAGCTATATACACTCAAATTTTCTGGATTTATAGTCCAGACGAAAGTGTCGCCGACAGCTCGTTAAGCTTTTGACTTTTAGCGGTATCCCCTTTGGCACGTCTAATGCATTAGGCAAACCTAAGTTGCCGTATCTCGCTTTAAAATCGGAGACATAGTACTCAACAAGAAATACCTAATTGTCTGCCATTACACCTAAACTGTTTCTAATACTATATGCGAAAGTTTCCGTTATATTATACTGCCTTCTAAAAATAAAGGTAAATTTCGCGAACAACATTTTTTCTTAATTTTAAAAACTTTTCGTTGAATTTTATATATAAATAAATCAATTTTCAGTAGCATTTTTGAAACTTTATTTATTATGGGTGGAGTTCTATAATATAAAAACAAAGCGTCTAGGCTCTAGGCACTAGAGCGTTGAAGCTCACCGAAAATATTTGTGCTGTGCTCATCGAATTTCGTTGAACCTAGCCGCCCTTTTCCAGCTGACCTGGGTTCACTCAAAACATTTGTTCTGCCCTCACGTATTTCGGTAAGCCTAGATATGGCCATATAAAAAGACTTTCTTGAACGGCATAAAGAAACTGTATTCTATTTTTGATGTGTAAACATCTTAGACCTCGATATGGGGAGTCGCGCCTGATTCAAATGAAACCACGACTGCATAGTGTAACGCAGGCCTGTCACACACACGTTGTGTCTTATGGCAGAGACCGGAGGCTCGCTTTTCTTCACCCACAGACAGGAGCCCTTCAGTCTTTCTCTTTGCCCATCTTTCTCACTCTCCTTTTCCATCTCTCCTTTTCCATCTCTCCTTCTCCATCTCTCTCTCTCTCTCTCTCTCTCTCTCTCTCTCTCTCCCTCTCTC
This sequence comes from Andricus quercusramuli, assembly GCA_932178445.1. Lineage (NCBI taxonomy): Eukaryota > Metazoa > Arthropoda > Insecta > Hymenoptera > Cynipidae > Andricus > Andricus quercusramuli. Next base: position 133,258 of record CAKNXH010058411.1, on the reverse strand, counting down.
TTTCTGTCTCTCTCTCTCTCATTTTGAATTCGTATTAAATTCTGTAGTAGAGTTCAATTTAGTACACGATAAAATATACCGGAAAAGAAAATTGAAATCCGGCATATTTTGCCGGACTAGAATACTTGATCTTATATTATCTTGAAATCGTGGAAAATTATTGTTTTCTGGATATAAGTGATATGAATGTATTAATCTTCTTCAGGAAATATGATTAGCCTAATTCTAAATGTAGATGCGTAATATAAATGCCATACACAATGTATTCTTTCAGAGAACTCATATCGGTCCGCACCGGTATTTTATAAACAAAGCTTGACTAAGCAGGCAAAGGAGAAAATGCGTATTAGGAAAGGGGCCGTACGTAAATTACGTAACGGATAATCGACCC
>CAKNXH010058411.1:110066-126448 GCA_932178445.1 Andricus quercusramuli | reverse complement strand
ACTAAGTTGGAACAGTTGAATCAACTGTATATCCATTATTCTGTTAACCAGAAATCCTTGTCACTTTATATGGATTTATTTAAATACAATTTTTTTTTTTAAATGTTGGTTCTAAGAAAAGACAAGATTTGCAGCTGTTATATATAATAGCAGATTTTAATATGCGTAATCAATACTTCATTCAGCATTTTTAGTATTATTTAATTAAATTTCTATATCACTAAATGTTGATTTAAGAGTTCTAGAAAGTAGATGTTCTTGTTATCACTAGATCATTGTATTATTTTTTAATGTTTGATTCACAGTGTTCTGGCATAAGATTTTAAATTTTTTAATGTTTGATTCACAGTATTCTGGCATAAGATTTTAATATTGTTGAATTTATTTGATCACTCATGGTACTCTATTTCAATGTTTCAAGTGAGTAAGTTGAATATTTTCAGCAGATTACTCTATTATGCGAAATATGATTTCAACGTTTCTTGCAGTTCATTATAATACTTATGTAGCTGATTTTATAAATTCTAACAAGAGCTTTCGAATTATATGTTCTTCGTCCGAAAATAGTTGAATCAATATTATTAAAAATTATTACTGGGAGCTACTAGGTATTAATTGCTAATAGTTTATGTGACATCTGAGCCTTATCAATATGAGATTCTAAATGTCTCACTGTGATCCACTGGATGTAATAAGATCTCTTGAGAATCTGTTGGTATTTTTCAAGATTCATGCAAATTTTTATATGGTTTGATTCATTTTGCAGAGGCATGCTGTGAGATTTATGATTGTTTTTTGAGTCGCTCAATCACAAAGCCTTCTGAAATCTTGCAAATGTTACAAAATTATTTTCTTTAGAATTACATTTTTTTAAATGCATAGCTCTCTCTCTCTCTCTCCCTCTCACACTTTTCTCTCTCTCTCTCTCTCTCTCTCTCTCTCTCTCTCTCTCTCTCTAGCCTACACACATGTACTTCATACCTTGCTGTCACTTTATGATTAATTGATTTTTTAGAATATAAAAATTAATGTAGTCTATAGCTTATAAGTCAATTACATCACATGGTTCTCTCTTGCACATGCTTCACTCATATTATTATTTATCCTTTCTTTTCTTCATGATAAGAAGGTGTCTCGTGGACTTTCTTGAAAAAGCTTCTTCTTTATTTAAAAACAAAGTAACTCATTAACCCTCTTGTAAAAAGTGACTCAGTATCCCTGTTGTATTAATGATTCAGTATCATGCATCTAAATACATAGATTGGACTCAACAGCCCTCACGTAAAAGTGGTTCAGGCCCCCTGGTCCAGTAGATCTCTTGTATCAATGTTGGTAAGGTTGGAGGAATTCAAGATGATGTTATCAAAATATTTCAGAAACTTAGCACGGACATGAACCACTTTAACTGTAGAATGTTCTGTGATAAAGATTGGAATTTTTAGTCAAAAGTATTATCTATAAGGAAGCAATAAATCAAATTTATATAGACAAAACAGGATGTCATACATAACCCTCCATATCAAATTTCATCTGTTCACCTGCATCTTTTGAACATTAAATAAATAGAGGTAAGAATTTTTTATCATATATTTATCTATAAGAAAGCCATAAATTATCCTTGTTTTTTCTTGCAATAACTATATGACTCAGTAGAAATTGCCAGGACAATGCAAAATATAACGTTGAAAGTATTTACACGAAATGTTTAATTGTGATGAGAAATAACCTTGAAGCTGTTCACATGAATTCGGTTCTTATGATTGCGCAATATTCTATGATGTCATCAGGATCCTCCGAGAATACATATCCAGAGTCCGTCTTGTAAAAGTGATTGAAAAAGTGAGATCCAAAATCCTTCTTATAATGAGTATCCAGACTCCATATTACTTTTTGGTTCTGAACCCCAACTTTACTCATCTACTAATACAGTAGCTTTAGTGGATGATTGAAAATTCTCTAAATATTCTATTATATTAATTTTGTATTCAGCTGATTTTTTATATTTATTGTAAATTTTCAAGGTGCAATTGGCAACATTTTTCTGAATCAATAATTCTAGATGAAAATAACTTATACATTATTTCATTATTACTACTAAAAAGGTAACTCAAAAATCCTTAACAGGAGTTTTATTTCACTACTCACTTTTTTATGAATAAATTATTATTTTATGTTTCCTCCAATCTCACATTGATATACATATCTAGCTTAAATACGCAGATGTACGTGTGTGTGACTTGTACTATGTACTTGGTATTAAATAAAATAAAATAACAATTACCCTGTCAGTATCTTTTATTTATTAAATATATGTAAGCATACATTTTTTTCTTATGTGGAACGTAGACATTTGCAATTTCGTACAATGAAATATTAAAATCTAAAAGTATTTATGATTCAAAATTTTTCAAACTGAATACAATTCATACTTTGTTTAGATAACAAATTTTGTTATTTCAAGAATAAAATCATACACTTGTTGAAGATTCGTGGGTTCATAAATCCTGGAAGTGTTCATCAATGCAAGGAATTTTCTCCTAGTATGCCACCAAAATAAAATCTGGAAATTCTCACAGCTGATTAGCCTTGGATTTTTGTTTAACATTGAAAATGCAATCATGGCAGTAAAGTAGTTGGCAGTAGCATATTTCGCTTTGAGAAGTTTTATGACAGTGATTCCATGAACTCTGTTTAATTCCAGCTCTCTCATTATTTTTTCGTTGACTTTACACTGACCAATAACATTAAGTTTTTTTTGAAATCCATTTTTTCTCAATATATCTAGAGTTTTCAATATTTTTTGTTAACTTGCGAAACTTACGAAAATGCAGTGTATCAATTAAGGACCAAGATCTGACTCTAAATGCGACCACTTTCTTTTTGCGCATTAACTTACTTTTATACTGATATTCTCCATTAATAATCCATAGAATCTGGATTCCAAAATAATCAGTGATTTGCAGATTTTGTATGCTTTTTTAATGACAATTTAGTTTTAAAGAAATTTAAACATTTTTCACACAACCACGAGGATCGATGGCGTTTTCCATTTTGTGAACTCACTAAACGCTGCAAATTCCGGATCCATGTAAAATGACATATTGTTCCTTTTAGATATTGGTTGGTATTTTTAGTAGAATCACCAACATTTTTACATAAAATAAGTAGATTGATTACAGGTTTCCTTGATGATATTCGCCTGACACGAATTGGTACTATTTGATCTTGTTTCTCATTTTTTATGTACTTTAAACCATAAACATTGACAGACAAATCATTCATACGTTCAAATTTTGAAATATCTTTCACCATAATTGGAAAATCTATACCATCATAATGCAGCTCATCACTGAAATGTGGATATGAACTAGTTTTACAAACATTCTGCTTAGCTGGGTGAAGAGCTGCTATCACTGACCAGAGAAATGAGTAGCAATCCTTACTTTGAATATTCACAACTACCCTTTTCTTCTGTATATACTTTGGTAATTCAATAAAAGTTGTCGATTCGCAAATGTCACCGTGACTTCTCTCCTTTTTTAGTTTTCTAAGGCTTTGACTTCTCTCCTTTTTTAGTTTTTCAAGGCGTTCTTCCATTAATTTCAGAATGTTATTGAAGTCTTGAGAACTCATTGTGATTATTATAGCTGTCCAAGAAAGGAGTTGTGTGGTAATTGTCCAAATTTGCTGGAAGAAAAGCAAGTACACACTATTCACTTTATCACTGTATCACTTCAGTTAAATTGTTTGCATGGAGGCTTATTTGCGATTGAGGAGGCCAAGAGGAAATAGCTCCTTTTATAGGCGCTTACCCCTAATACCAAATTTCTGGAGACTCTTGTTCTGGAAGATTCTGCATTATAATCAACACGTTTGGGATATAATTTTTTTTGCAACCAAATTTCTAAAAACTTTTGCACAGTATTACGCCATATGATGCAATAATTCCTGGAACGAGGATGACGTCATCAGATTGGAATTTTGTTTACCAGGAATTGTTTAATATTATATGAAATATGAGACGTCTAATGCACGATGTCGGTAAGAGTCAAAGGGGACTTTTGTTTAAATTAAAATGTTTTATCTAGAAGGAGGCAATAAATCAAATTTATATTGTCAAAACAGGATGTAGCTGTAGATAAGGATTCCTGGAAATAAGATGACGTCATCAGAATGGAATTTCGTTTATCAGGAACTGTTTAACATTATATGAAATTTGATACCCCTAACGCATGATGTCAGCAAATGCCAAAGGGTGATTTTAATTAAATATTTATTTCGGCTGGAATATAATTGCGCAATATTATGCCAAGAAGCATCAGGAATATACATGCACTGCTGAAACCTGTTTAAACTTTGCAAAATATAACCTTGAAAGTATTTACGCGAAATGCTGGAGATAAGCAATAACCTTGAATCTATTTTTACATGGATTCGGCTAGCACAATTGCTCAATATTATGCTATGGCGCATGAGGAATGTACATGCACTCTTCATCTGAAACCTGTTTAAACTGGCAAAATATATTTCGCAGACAATTACGCCCTAAAAATAATCATATCACATGCATACCCCGGCTTCAAAGACACCAGCTATTTTTTTTCTCAGAATTATCTTGACAATAACAAGCAATTATATACGGGGGTTGAAATGCAACACCACCATGTACGTCATCACCTTATCTCCCGGGCGGCGGCTCACGAGGGATGATGACTCATCACCTTGCACTCTTAACTTTCCTTACACACACGCTATATAAATTAAATTAAATTAAATTATATCATATCATATCATATCATATCATATCATATCATATCATATTATATTATATTATAGATGACTCATCACCTAGCAGCCTGCATATCTAGACTCCGTCTTAATATCCAGACTCCGTTCTAATTGTACGGAAAAAAGTGGTCCAGAAACCCCCCTACCTATCTACTGATTCCCGGTTGGAATTTTTATTCCCGGCTAATTCCCGGTTTTCCCGGTTAGTAGACACCCTGATTAATTAAGACCATATTACAGCCATTCGGTTCTATATGAGGGGCAAGTCATATTCCACGTAGTCATTGGTGGGGGGGAGGCGGTGTCAAAAGTCCACGATTGTTCACGAGGGGTGCCGGGGGTTCTAACCAATATCCACGTGGACACATGTTCTCCTGCACCTGCGGATTTCTTTTAAGAAAAAACATGAGAAAATAGAAGATTTGAACTACTATCTGTTTGGACCTCATTTCTTGTATCATTAGGCTTTTTTAAAAAGAAAAACTGAATTTTCAGCCAACTCACCCCTCCCTTGGCTACGCGGTTAGATGAAATGTTCAAAGAAAGTTTTTGAAAAAACTTTACACTATTCAAATAAATGATGTGATAACTTTTGAGATTTGTTAGATATACATATAATACAAAAATGCTTGAATTTTAGAGTTCATTGTTAAGGGAATGCGGGGCCGCATTTTGGGTTGGGGGGGCCCTAGGGCCGGTTAAAATGGGGGGCCCTTAAGCGGTGACCAGGAGCTGGCTTCTAAAAAAAAACGGTCATCGAAGTGGGAACCCATGCAGAAGTGTGTGCATGTAATACATGCGTCCAAAATTTTCAATTTTTTCCGCATTGGTGGGGGCCCTGGGGTCATGGCCCCGTACTAAACGCGGCCCTGAGGGAATGCATCAGAACTGTCAAGTCACCAATTCGTTTAGATGAACTCATAAATTATGAGTAAGTAAAAATTGGATACAACAAAGTTCTGGTACAATGAGTAAGATCGTTTAAAAGAATTGATTACGTGAGAGTTTTGATACATGCCCCTATTATACCCGAAAGGGATATTTTAGTTCTGCACTATATTTTTAACAATTATTTTCTGAATTTCAAATAAATATTTCTGTAAATCCATAAGAGCCATGCTGAGTTATAATATACAAAATATGCATTCTTTAAATTTAAACAATTGCATTTTGTATAATTCAATTTTCTAAATTTCGGTTTCAAACCTTAAAATGTTCAATGTGTAAATGTACATGGATTTCCACTCTTCAACTACATACTATCGACCCATCGTCGATCATAACTAAAATTATTATTCTCAATTATTTATAATAAAACATGAATGTTTACACTTTCGAATATTGAGCAAATTGACCAAATGTAATCGAAGAATATACGTAAAGCACTTTGCGGTTCTGTTATCTTGCAAAAGTGGCCGTGCGCACTTCTTGTTACAAAATCAAAACAAAGATGTCCAAGCCAAGAAATCCGCAAGCGACCCCTCAACGGTGGTCACCGTCCGCCCACCATCACTTTAAGGTGCAAGTGACTGCGTATTTCTTAACTTTGATTTGATTCCAGAAAAATCCGCAAATACATTTTCTAATAGAAATTGTTTAAATAATAAATTTTTTGTTGCAAAATCAGAAAGAGCACATGCATTTTACCCAAAAAAGGTACTTGCATTGATGGAAACGTATTTCCTAGACCTATACTGAAGTTCTTGATGCAAACGGTTTTTCTTGAATATCTCCGTTCAACCCAGACTTCGCTTACATATCTTTTCCATTTGGACGGCAGAAGACGTAACAATGCTACCCGTCTGTGAAATTACGCTAGATGCTAAAACTTTACTAAATAGCTGTGAATTCGATTTCGAGAGTTTCCACTTTGTATTTATAATTATATGGTGCTCATTTCACGAACACTTTGCTTCCCGTTAGCAAATGTATTTGCTTCTTCATAGAGGAAGCATTAGTTTTTTTTTCAATAATAAACAAACCAAAGTCTTCATTTTGCTCAATTTAAAAATTGAAATTTACAAAAAATTACAAAATAATACAAAAAATGTTTTAAATAAAAAGACAAATCAGATAAATCAAATTTTGTATTTGAAATGATAATTTTTTGAGCTGGAAAAGGGAAAGGAAAAGTTCTGTCGCACCCTATCCCTTTCCCAGCTTTATGATTTCTTTACAAAAATTATCAGAATTATTCTATTTGAAAATGTATGATCAAGAAGTCTTTTCTTTTCATGCATCAACTTTCAATTATGTCGATGAAAAAAGTTTTTCTGTTTAAAACTGATGATTCAGATATTATAAATGAGCATAACTTCCCTAATCGTCGATAAAGTGTATTATTATTATTATAGATTAATCAATTTGCCTCGATTCAAGCAATCTTGTCCGTTCTTGCATCAATTTTGAATTATGTTAGCAAAAAAAGTTTTACTATAAAAAACCGTATTTTCAAATATTATGCATTACCATAGTTTCCTTACTCTTCAATAAAATGTACTAATATTATAGGTCAATCGATTCGTCTCGAATCAACAAATCTTTTCTGTTCTGGCATCAACTTTGAATTATGTTAATGAAAAAAGTTTTACTATAAAAAACCGATTTTCAAAATATATAAATTACCGTAACTTCCCTATTCTTCAATAAAATATATTGATATTATAGGTCAATCGATTCGCCTCGGACCAAGGAATCTTTCATATTGTTGCATTAACTTCGCATTATGCGAGTGAAAAAAGTTTTACTATAAAAAACCGATTTTTAAAATATTATTGAGTGCTTAAAAAAAATCCAATAAATATTTGTAAAAATCCTTCGGTCAGTTTTAAGATATTAGTGAGGAAAATAAGCTCTCCAAATTTCATCAATTTATCTGTAACCGTTTTCTAGTTATCTTGTTCACAAAAAAGCGTGACATCCCCATACAAGCACACATCCGGACAATTGCTTAGAACATTGTATTAGACATTTTTAAATTAGGGAGGGTTTAATTAAATGAATTAAAAAATTCTGGAAAATGTTACCATTATAAAGCTTCCTCTATGAGAAAGCAAAAATGTTATTTCATATGATTATTTTAATTTATTCGCTAACATAACTTTACCATCTGCGACGTGAATCGATTAGTTTGCATAGCTGGACATAGTAATTTTACATCGGACTGTTATTTACTTATTTCACACTGTTCCATGGGCTGAAATTGGACTGGATCGTGAATTTCTGTGCGACATTAGAAAATTTGCCAGGTGACACATTGCGATTAGAAAATACAATGCGCGTAAAATTATAACTAATTGTAAAGATCACCAAAGCTTTTTCTACAGTGTTTGCATGAAAAATGGGAAGTTTCATAAAAAAAGTGATAAAAATGAGAATAATATGGGAATAGGGTATTAGACAGAAGGCTGATATTTGGATACTTTGGAAAAGCGTAGAAACGAAAGAAAGATGTTAGTCACTTGGCATAAAAACTTGTTTTTTATCATTATCTGTATAATATATTTGAAACAATATAATTCTACAACATTGCATAAAAATATACAAAGACATGAAAAAATGTCTCGACTCTCGTACAGTAAAACATGTTCGTGAATAATTTATCATCGCTGCAACGTCATCGCTCGCAACTAAATTCAACTAAACATATGCAGTTCCATTTTTCTTCTTTCAATGAAAAACTCGACAAGTGGCCCGTGTCGAAATTCACCTATGCGTATTGCATGTCATACAATTATCTGTTTCATGGAAGAAAGTTTTAAGTGCCATGATACACAATTGTTTTAAACCGATCATTTCATTTCACACTATCTCAAACAAGTTGATCAACCTTGAAGTCATAATTTAAATAAGATTGAATAAACGAGCCTCTCTTCCTTAATAAATTCCCCTTCTTCAAGATTCGAAGGGCCAGAAATTAAAACGATCGACGGCGAAGAGACTCGAATTTAAAAACAAATATCGCTTCGTTTTTGAGATCAGTAGCCAAAGGATAACAACGATAGTCGTATTACAGAATTAGGAATAATCATAATAATAAAATAATAATACAATAATAGTTACGTAATAGCAATAAAAATAACTATCCGAAAATTATCCTTTTACCAGAGGGAGAATGAGTCGATAGTTTTTATTTACACATCTCATGTTTCATCAAATTCTTGAATGTTTATTTTTTAATTAATTTCTGCTAGAGTAGAACATTATTACTATTCGTCTTTAGCAACATAAATAATAACATAAACGCAAATATTTACAAAGTCTCGCACGAATCTCGCTCAATGTAATAAAACACGTGTTCCTATTTTTCCTTAAAAAATACAACGCATACTCAAAGTACGATGGCCCATAAAAAAGAGGGCCTCACAAAAAATTGCCTTATTACTTTTCAAATCCCTATCAACATTTTCGAGAAAAAAATCAATAGATTGATTACAAAGTTTCAAATGTACCAAACATTTTATGGCATTTTATTTCTAAGAGTCGAAATATCAACTATGAAATGTTTAAATTACTGAAATATAATATTAAGAGCAAATTTTCAATTCAAATGTTGGCCAATTTAGAGAACTGAAATTTCAAGAATTTTTAAATTTGAGGCTTTAGTAATCTAAAGACCTTCAGAATTGAGAGATTTCGACTCTTTTTCTGAAAAATTGAAAATTATTTGCAAACTTTCCTTTTTATCTCGACCCAGTGTATTTCCTCAAAATTCCAGAAGAATATTTACCACAAACTATAAGATTATATCACAATCATTTTAAGAATATACATTGATTCGCTGCAACTAATCGTTAAAGTATTAAACGCAAGACCCTCCTAACGAGCAACATGAATTATAAATTTTGTAAGAATTATTTCGCTTGTATAAAATTACAGAAAATAGCAAAAGGTTTTCTGAATTATACGAAAAAAATCTGGTAATTCAAAACAATTGCGGACACGTATCACTCTCTCCCACTATATACAGAAGTCAAAAACGTAATGCATCGCTCTATTCATATTTCTTTATCAAAAGAGTTTCATTGTACCAATACTGATCCCGCAAATCTCACGTAGTGAAGTCTGTTCGTTTTCTTAACATTTTGTTGAAGTTGTCTATTTTAAATTTTCGATACACATTGACGTTATTAACATTACAGTGATGTCAAATTCAAAGTTTTAATATTTCAAATGGTTTAAATTAGCGTTTAACTTTTCATTTTATTCCAAATCTGCGAAGTTAAAATTTGAAACACCTGTGTACATTTTTAACGCTTCATTTTCGAGAATTTTCAAATCTGGAGAGTCCCAATTTCAATTATTCGTAAAGATGAAGAGTTGAAATTGAAAAATCCAAATGTGGAACCCACCAAACAGTTCGAATTTTGAGATGTCGACCCTCACAGGTCGAAAAAATGTCCTCTCTTATTTACATGGCGACGCAAAATCTACAGTCGTTTAAGAGAAGCAGAATTTTGGGAAGCTGAGACAATTAAACATCTAAATAGAAAAACTGAGCCCAATCTACTGTGGAAGAGAGAAGAACCTCTTGAAAAATAGAAAGTTATTTTTAAAGTAATAAACGCTATATTTGAATTTTACTCAACTTGAAAAACTGGAGCTGACAGCAAAATTCGTTGAACTTGACAAAATTTCAAGAACCGACAAGACCCGGCTAAGTAGAAAAACTCTTGGAAACTTAGTAGAAAGATTTTTGAAATACGAGAACGAGAGGACCCAGTACGAGTTTCATTTACCGATTCACCCCGGTTGTTGGTCCCTATTGTTAAGTCTCGAAAAAATGTAAAACGAACAGAGTTATAACTTTTTTCGTTCATTCTCTCTCCATACTTTTTTTACGAAAGCCTTTTTGATTTGCATAGGTTAAATTGACTTGAGAATCAGAGCACCTGTCTCCTTCCTCCTTTTTCACTCTCTCGCTTTAGATTATGTTTTGTGGCCCCAATATTTTACAAGAGAATAATAATTAACGCCCCTTAGCGAACTACTTTATCCGAGTGGCCCACAGCGAATTTAGAAGGTCCTCTTCTAATTTTCGCCGTACTCCAACTATTTTCCTAATCTACTTCTCACCTGCTACTTAAAACGTTACTTTATTTTAGAAACGATATTTTTGATTAGATAAATGTCCACGAGACTACGTTTTTTATCTATGGAATGTATCACTATTTGGAAGATTCGCCATTAGCGGATGCAATTCTCAGGATTGAAAAGTCAAAATGGGCAAGTGGATGCAACTTTTCGAGATATCAGTTTTGATTTGAAATTCAAAGCATAATCCAGGAACACCTAAATTTGGTTCAAATCGTTACATAAGTATGAAATTTGCTTTGAAGGTTTCGTTTGACATTATCATAGGGTTCCAAGGAGTTTGTCGATTTTTTCTCAATGTTGCCACTTTTTTTTAATATTGTATTTTCTAACCAATTAAGATATAATTCTTTCTTGATTATGTTGATGGGTGTAATATTTTTTTAATTGACTTGGAAATTTGTAAAATATTCAAAATTAAGAAAAGGACTGCGGTTTTTCTGAAAATACAAAATTCACATTTAAAAAAAATTACACGATATTCAACAAAAATTGACACACGGAAGTTGTTCCTACTATGCTCTACAAAAAGCTCTTATTCCATTATTCGATATTTCACACTCGTAAAATGCGTGTTGGGTATCGTTTTTCTCCGAAATGGCCGACGTACGAACATTAGTATAGTTTCTTTTCTTCAAATTTACAATTTAAACCATAATATTGAATTCATTAATATCCAAAATTCTATTTCAACTACGGGAGTGTATAACCGGATTTACCGAAATAATCCGACTCTTTAGACCGAAATTTCGATACACATAGCCACGGCCTTGAATCTTTGTATGTGATAACACTCACATATTTATTAATGTGATAATACGATACTAGAATATAGGAAAACGATAACTGTAATTTTTTGAAAAATTGCACACATACAAAGATATTTCGAGAAGTCGGTTTGCTAATTTTGTATATTTATTCGATTTTGCAGTAAATTTTGGAAGATTGTTGTTCAACCCATCATCAGGATAAAAAAAGAAAAGTTAAATGACTTAATTAGATGAAAAATACAGTATTTGAACAAATATTCGGTATCCCATCCTAAAAGCCTTTTCATGCCAAAGGGAACCGACACACCAAATGTCATGTTTTTGCAACAATTTGAGTAAAATGTTTAATATCTTCAGTGTATCATTTTGACTAGTATTCAAAATTTAATATTTCTTTCCATGTTCAATTTCTGGAAGACTTGCAGGAAAGAAATGTAATAATTGATGAAAAACTTAGAAATATCGACTCTAATTCTGAAAAGATCCGCCGATTGTGCAATGTGTGCCACTTCGATGAGACGACAGAATGCATTCAAAATCAAATTGAATAAATACTGCGGGGTGTCGAATGCATTCTATCGCCGAAATATTTCGCTCGCTCTATTTCCTCTCTTGCATTCTTTTTGTCCTGAAAAGAAAAAAGGCGAAAGATCATTCCAAAAGGGACCTTTAATTTCATCCTTAAATATGCTATAGTCACTCTTTTTGAGTCGCTTTTGCTATGCTACATTTTTATGTACAATGAAGGTCTCCTTAACTCAGATGCGACAGTGTAATCAATATTTAGGAGGGGCTTACACGAGTTCCTTCCAGGCTTTCTTTCTTTCTACGTACGATACAAACAGGCCGAACACTCGGCCAACTCGACTTTGAACAGACGCTCGATAATTGACTTTCTCTTAATTGTAAAATCGCTCCGTAACGTCGGCGACAATTAAATACATTATGTGCTATTTTCAGTTATATCTTATACTGTTCATCTTTCAACCCGAACCTCCGAGGCCACATCGTCACATCGAGGGTCCAAACTTAGTAATTTGCACCATAAATTTATATTATAACACGTTTTCTTAAACTTTCCAAATTTTTCGACACATTTCAGTGTATTTTTTATGAATGATGTGAGTGGCTCATAACTTACTTAGTGTAAATTTTCATGGTAAAGGTATACAAACATTTCAAATCTATTGAAGTGACGTCGCTTAAGATGTGAAATATTTTGAACTTTTCATGTCAAAAAGTGTTTTTTATCAAATAAATTTAAATATTTGAAAAAAGAAATAAAAAATATGGATATCATATAAAAGATCGAATTGAATGATATATTCTTAAGCTCTTTATCGTAAAAACATGTCTGCCAAATTGTATTTTCAAAAAAGGAATAAAAGAAACCCATTAATTAGCATAATTCTTTTATGAAATAAACTTACTTCGATTTAAAAATGGTTAAGTTTAAACTTTAAATCGTTTCATTCTGAATAGTGGACTTAAAATTTTTCCATTCTTGCTTAATATTGAAGAGATATTTACAATTGTTAAATGATAAATATCACAAATTTACATTTGAACACGTCTAAATATGAATGATAAAACTTGAAATTATTCTATTTCGAATTTTCCAAATTAAAATTGTATAATGTCAAATTCTACCAATGTAAATTGAATACATTGATAGTTACTATCTGAAATTATGCAATTTCAAACAATTAAAATTTGAAATTCTTTAATTTACAAAGTTATAATCTGAAAATATTGAACTGCACATCTATTAAAGTTATGGATATATCTCCTTTATCGAGATTGAGATTTTATTTTGGTCATGCGTTCAATATATATATATGTTTATTTAATTACGTATTAAGAAAATCGACGTTTCGGCTCGTCTTTGGGTCTTCCTCAAGATGATAACATTATAAAAAAATTGTCTTCAACAAATCGTTCGATGACATTGAAAACACAAACAAAACGGTTATCCATCAAAACTGTTGAAAATTTTGTTGTTTTTTACATTTTTTAAAACTTAGGTAGTCGTCCTCTTTAAATAGAAAGAAGAGACTACTCGTCGAAAACGTTTCTAAGTCATTTTTGTCGGAGAAAGAAAAATTGTAAAGTCAATGTTGTGAACTGAGCCAGAACGACATCAAAATGTCGTCCTGGTTTTGATGGATAACCGTTTTGTTTGTGTTTTCAATGTCATCGAACGATTTGTTTCAGACAATTTTTTAATAATGTTATCATCTTGAGGAAGACCCAAAGACGGGTCGAAACGTCGATTTTCTTAATATGCAATTAAATAAACATATATATATATATATATATATATATTGAACGTATGACCAAAATAAGTTCTGAATCTCGATAAAGGAGATATATCCATATCAATAAGACGTTCAAAGAAAGGTTAAAATTCAAGACTTCTGTCTGGAATTTTGGTATTATAATTCTATTAAAGTTTGCAGTTTAAAATCGTTCACATGTGAACAATTTAAAATTTGTAATTGTTCAAACTGTATCGCTTCTCATTGAAAGTTGTTCAATTTTAATGATTGGCAGGCTTGAAAAAAAATTAAACGTTTATATAAAATGCCCATTTCATTAATAAAATGTAATACTTTTATATTTTTAAGTTTATAATATTATATTTAAATAATAAATACGATAATAAATATAAATATGAAGCACAGAATATCTTCTTAAAGATAATAATCGTAAAAGACCAATGAGCATGTTTCCTTTAGTGTACGAAATTGAAATAAAAATTACAATTACTTTGAATTACAAAATATACTACGCAACTAAACGTATTTGACATTTGAGATAAATTTACTTGAGTGTTTTTACTTTTCCGAAAATATTAAATATTTTAAAGCAGATATCAGAAAAACATAATCTAAGAAAAAAATAAGACACTACGAAAAATTCATAAAATATTGAGGGAATGCTTTTCACTTATTGAAAACGTGTCTGAAATGCTTAAAATATTATCGCCAACTTAATATCGTAGTTTCAAAATACCATGCATCAGGAAAACATCGACTATTGTAATTTACGTGAAAATGATCGCAGCAAACTAAACCAATGAGATTGATCATCAATTAGACGTAGGAGCCCTCTTGGGTTCGGCCAACTTTATATCGCCCCGTGTGAGATGAAAATAGATTCCTCGCCTTCTACAAGGGTCCATTCGTGATTACACCCAATTTTCTAACGCGGAGCGTCGCGGCAAGATAAATTTTACTAAAACGCGATTAACTAAGAAGAAACACTCCACAATCGAGTGTCTCTAGTTGCAAACATTCTTAACCTCTCGACAGTACCGCATTCATCACAGAACAGGTTTGTCAATCTGTAAAGATTGTGGTTTGCTGCTAGAATGCAAGCAAGTGGCGATACTGATTTTTCTGAATGTTAGATTCAGCAAATTTCACTATCCAGAAGACTCAATCAGAAGACCAGTGGCTATAAAGATTCGCCGCAGGGTCATGAGACTAAGGATAATCTTACAAAATGTCGAGATTGAACCCTGCTGTTTGGTCGAGCGAGTTGAGGAGTTCCTGGGCGCTGAAGTTTGATGCATCACCGGTAGGCAAGTTGTCGAGCAGGTCGAAGTTGAAATCCGTGGTTCCTATCGAGGGATCGGGTTGTGGAGGCTGAGAATGCTGCTGAGCTAGGCTTCGCATATTTGGACTTCCACCGCCGTATTGCTGATGTGGATGCATTGGAGAACCTACGAAAAACACGTAATAATTAGAAAAAAATATAATCACTAATCAGCTGTAAAATACGCGATTATTATACTCATATTATTTTGCATTTAACAGGGCTTGCGAATATAGTCTTACTATAGTTCTCGTTTTCGGGACACCCGTTGGTTAGTTTAGGTCCAGAAAAACGGATCGTTAAGTACGTTCTTGAAGAAAAAAAAAATATTTTTTTTGTTTTCCAAATAAGAAATTTCATTTTTCTCGAAAATAATGCGACATACGGAAAAAGTCTACAAAAAAATTGTTATTCTTTTCAAATCTACAAAGGTATGCTGTTTTGTAATATTTTATGTTAAGTTGTTCTCAAAAATCAGGAATTTATTAGAAAAAATCAAAAAAATCTTACACTTTTATTCTGGCATCAGTAGACACAGGTATATACACAGTATATACACAGTATATATACACAGTATATACACAGGGTGTCCCAGACTCAAGTGTCCGCACTTATATAGCCGTATAAAAATGAAAAAAATTAATAGAAAATTCCTTTTCCAAAAATCAGTTGAAGTTTTAGTTTTTTAGTTATAAAACATTTAAGCTGTACCAATCAGGAGCGCCGTATAAACAGCCGTGTGTACGTGAACGGGATTCGCTATATATATATATATATATACACACACACACACACACACACACACATATATATATAATTAAAAGAAAAGTTAAACAACCACCGCAGGGTCCCACTAAGAGCAACTGCCATCTAAAAAGAAAATGTCAATAGCCCCCAGTAGAACCGCGGTAAAATACACCTATGGCCACGTCTCACGTACGTGAGATGGGTGGTCACAGGGCACGACGAAATCACAACGACAGGCCGGCGAAACCCTCATGTGTCTTGAGGACACGAAGCGACCCAAGGATGACAGCTTTCTGCATCCATCTCGCAAGTACCTTGGCATGTTTTTGGCACGCGGGTATGGCTTTTAGGTTACGAACCAGTGATAATTTAGCACCTCCGAGA
>CAKNXH010058411.1:90090-110056 GCA_932178445.1 Andricus quercusramuli | reverse complement strand
GGCGTGAAATGTATAATCGCGGAACTGACGAATTGATATGCAAGCTTTTATGCATATGCATGATCTTACGCGTGGTGACATCAAGGGCCTTAAGCTCGTTCTTCGTCCATTGAACCACCCCAAACGAGTAGAGTAGAACCGGGACGGCAAGCATGTTAGTCGCAGATACCTTGTTCAACGCCGACAGATTGGAAGACCAAATTTGTCTAAGAAGATGCTTGTATCTGATTCGGAGAGACTCCTTCACTGATGTTACGTCCTGAATGCGGCTTTGAGGCACGCCCAGGTATGTATAGGTCTCTCCAGTGTTGAGATGTCTAATAACACTTATATCTACAAGCTCAGGGTCCTTGGGAACGCCAGTAATCTTTCCTTTCTTCAAATGAATGTTGGCACACTTGTCCAAACCAAAGTCCATCCCAATCTCTCCTGTGTAGTTCTTGACGATATTTATAGCAGTTTGAAGTTTGCTTTTACCAGCGGCATAGATCTTCAGGTCATCCATATAAAATACATGAGTTACCTTAAGCTCACGCTGATTAGTGTCGCCACAGAGGTATCCAAGAGAATTTCGTAGTGCGAGAGATAGAGGCAGAAGTGTGATGCAAAAAAGGAAAGGGCTCATACTATCCCCTTGAAAGACGCCCCTTTGGAAGGTGACCTTGTTCGTCGTCAGACGATGATTCCTAGATGAGATGGTAAATCTAGTTTTCTAAAGAGGCATCAGTCTCTCTATGCATCTCACTATGTGTGGATGTACCTTCAAGCTTTCCAACAGACAGATGATGAGTCTCTGAGAGGTTGAATCGAAAGCTTTCCGGTAGTCAATCCAGGCCATTGACAGGACGCGCTGATGGGCGGCAGCGTCTTTACAGACACACCTGTCAATTAGCAGGTTCTCTTGACAGCCTGCTACACCTTTTTTCGAGCCTCGTTGTTCGTACATCTCTCGCCATACAGGCTCAATTCGTCGAACGATCCTGTTGTTGAGGACAGCTGTAAAGATCTTATACAGTGTGTTTAAACAAGTTATTGGCCTGTAATTCTCTGGTCTGGACAAGTTGCCTTTTTTCGGTAGAAGTATAGTGCGTCCTAACCCCAGCCACTGTGGAATGGGCGTCTCCGACTTTAAATATGAGGTGAATATGCGGGCCAAATGTTGGTGTATAGAAGTAAACTTCTTCCACCAAAAGTTCTTAATACAATCTGGTCCAGCACCGGAAAAGATCTTCGTGCCTCTAAGAAGCTTTTTTCACCTCTTCGGCAGTGACTGATGGGCACTCCTCCTCAGATTTTATGAGGCTGTCGCAAAACTCCTTGAAGCGGATGATATTGTCAGTATCTTCTTCCAACTCTAGTGTTTTCGGGATCTTGTACACCTCTCTCCAAAAAGTCTCTACCTCCTTGGGCTTGGGTGGATTTTTTACAAGAACAGGGGGATCACTGAAGAGGCGTGATGGGTCAGCAAGAAACTGTTGATTCTCCCTGTTCCATCTCTCCCTCTTCTGTATCCTCCTCCTTGCGTCATATATTGCGTCATATATATATATATATATATATATATATAATTAAAAAAAAGTTAAACAACTACCGCAGGGTACCACTAAGAGCAACTGCCATCTGGAAAAAATGTCAATGGCCCCCAGTAGAACCGCGGTAAATATATATATATATATATATGCCCTTTTGGGGTAGGCGTGATTTGCTCGGTTGGAAAATAGTATTTAGGTATATATGGTATAAGGTAGGTCGGTATATGGGTATAAGGTAGGTAGGTATACAGGTGTTAGGTATAGATGATTTAGATTGACTGCTCCGACCCAGGTTGCTGGTCAATCTCTCTAGCGATCACCACAAGTGAGGAGCCTCACAAAATTGTTATGTATGGTTCCCCACTTGGGCCCATTAGTATCCAAGGTCTATGTTTCAGGCATCATTCACTCTATTGTCACTCTGTTTACAAACTATTTGTCGCCACACTTTTCTGTCCTGGCATACTACTCTAGCTTCCTTCACGTCCGTGCATTTTTTCATGCAAGCTCTTGTGTTTGTATGGCTTCTTATTTCTCTTCGGAATAATGTCTCATTTACAGATTCTAACCATTCTTTCGGCGGTCGACCTCTGGGCATTCTGCCATTTCCTTTACCTTTATACGCTTGTCAGTCGTTCATCTTTCATTCTTTCAAGATGTCCTAACTGATTTCTTTCCTTGTCGACTAGTGTCTCTCCTGTACCACATTCTTTGAGGATTGTCCCGTTTCGTACAGTGTTTTCCCGCATATTATGCGCAGAGGTTTCATGCCGATCGCGTTGATTTTACTCCTGTCCTTTTCTTGACAGGTCCATGTCTCGCTACCGTATAGTACAGTCGTTACAAATACAGATTTATGTATGGCCATTTTAGCTTTTTTTGATATGTTTTTATTTGTGAGGATGTACCCTGCTCTACCGATAACCTGCTTACCCTTATTTATGCGTCTATATAACACCCCATCTATTTTTCCGGTGTTAGTGAATAGACTACCTAGATATACGTACTTGTCAACTTGTTCTAATCTCTCATCATTAAGCACAATGTTGCATATTGTTTTCTCACTTTTTCCCTCAAACACTATATATATATATATATATATATATATATAAACAAAGACGTACCTGTTCCCGTACTATTTACAGAACTCGACTGCGACATTTGCATTTGCATAGACATCTGATTGTTGTTCTGTTGCAAAACAAGGGTCTGTTGTTGATGTTGTTGCGACAACAACTGTTGCATTTGAGAGCTGTTGGCCATGCCAGTACCTCCCATGTTGCCACTTTGAGATCGAAGGAGCTGCTGCTGATGCTGCATTTGAGCTGCACTCATCTGCATGCCACCCGAGTTTCCGATTCCGAAACCACCTTTTAAAAAAGCACAATTTTAAGTAAGATTCAATCAAATTCGAATTTTCCTCTACAGATTCTGCGACTGGCATTCGACTTACTTTGGTGTCCCTGTTGATTGAACTGCGGTCTCATCTGAGGCTGGAAGCCTTGCTGCTGCATGAGAAGATGCCGCCACTCTTGCTGAGCACCACGACCAGCAATACTGTTCCCCAAGGTATCTGAGGGTCCGACGCTGACGTTCGGCGGCCGCTGGTTGTTCGTTCTCGGGTAACCCAGCCTCTGGTGCATCTGATGCATCCCACCTATCGCGGCCATTCCGCCACCGCCCATGTACATGTTACCACCTGCTGCGTGCAAAGTTTGCTGCTGTTGCTGCTGCTGTGCCATTTGAGGCCTCATCATTGGACCTGAAAACAAAAAATTAATTAATTTATAAGATGATAATAGAGAAAATAGAAAAATAATTGAAGGCAACAGGATTATTTAAGTTATCAGGACCTTAGCAGTTGGCAGCACTGAGAAAATCAGGTATCTTCTGAACATGGGATTTTATTACAAAGAACGGTCGCCGAGCCAGTAATGACAAGCAGCTTCAGGTAAACTCGATTTCGTGGCATTTAAATAAAAACGAAGTAGTAAAGTGCAGCAAATATTTTAGACTTAAGGTATTATCAGGGTGAATGCGTACAAACAGCTATGCATACGAAAAACACATACAAGCCAATTGAAGAAGCTCCATAAAACCATCGGACCTCTTTGTTCTTGCATACTTTCAGGGCTCTCCTCCATAAACGAAATGCAAAAAAATCTGAAATTTTCACAGAACCTCTGGTTTGTGTCCTTTTATGTTATCTTAGTTTTAAAAAATCATAAGAGAAGTTCAGCAGCTGAGGTAAACTATGTGGCATTTTCGATACCCTGCCATAGGACTTACGTGCGTAAAGTGCTAATTTCAATTAAAATTATCTCAACTGGAGAACAGTAAAACTCTTTCAAATTGCACAGATCATTAAATAGTACTTTCATGAATCTATATTCTCAATTTTTTAAAATTGCGAAGAAAATTACTGATAATACTTTAATTTACGTGGATTAGACAAAAATTACATAACATAATAAATTAAGCATAGGCGACTGGTCAATCGCATTAAATTATCACCATTATATTTTTATCCCCTCAAATTAAATATTAGAATATTTTTGTATTTCATTGTTAGGAAAATAAACTCGGAACAGAGGAGAGCCCCAAAGTGTGGTCGAAACATCTGCCCTAACGAATAAACATCTGATTTTTTCTCTTCTTTCCTGACCCCGATGCCAATATTTCGATCAAAGTACCAGAATAAGCGGATTATTATCGTTATAAAGGCAAAGAAAAAAAATTTATAACTTATTTTGACACTTGAACTTAGTTTCTCTTCTTGTTACTTAGATTAATCATTCCTGGCCAAACTTGAATGAATAACAAATACACCAGGTAACACGATTTTCTTTTATCATCAATTAATGGGAGATTTCAGTATGTTTTTCCCTTAGAATACTTACCTGAAGGCGAAAATATTATATCTTTTGGTGTTTTTCAGAAAAACAGTTTAGGAAGTGAAAAAAATAACATTTGTTGGCTTTATCTGAAGCCTTGTATCAAACAAACCGGAAATTGTAAAGGTTTCTAATAGGGCTAAAACTGAAGCCTGATGCATGTATTATAACCCTATGTTTTCGAAAATGATCTTATGTTATTTAAAATTTTTTGCACATGCGCAATATGGTTTTTTCATTTTTTGTATGATATTGAACATTAAACCTTGAATATCTCTGAAAATATTGATGCTACGAAAAACAGAAGAAAACAGAACGCTTCAAAATTAGAATTTTATAAAATTTCGTAACAAAGTGGAAAAATTTTAATAAATTTTTAAAAATATTGTGAAACTAGGTAGCAAGATTTCGTTTATCATCAATTGATGAGACATTTCAGGATATTTTCTTTGGTAGAATACTATGATCAAGGGAAAAATGTTCTATCTTTTCGCCTTTTTCAGAAAAACAGGTTTAAAAAGTTTTACGTGATATTTATTGAACATTAAATATGGAATACCTTCGAAAATACGGATGATAGGAACAAAAGAAGGATAGTAACTTATTGTTATTCCTTTTTTTTTTTACAAATTTCAAATGTATTGAAGTACATTGAGAAATTTTTAAAGATCCAAATTAAATAATTCCAAAATTTAGGCTTTTAAAATGAGACTACTTTATAATTGGACACTTAAATTTTTACAAATAAAAAAATAAAAAATTCGAATTCAGGGCCTAAAATTATTACAATTTTGCACTGCAAAAATATGATTGGATACTTCGGAAAAGAAAAAGCACCTTTTTCTGGAGAAAACGGGCATTTTACAGCAGAGTTTCGAAAATCAGTCCATGGGATTTTACAACTAGCAACCCACAATAAAGATACTTAAAAAGGTACAACGATCTTGCAGGAATGATGAAAGAATCGATAGAGTGACGTATTCTCATTATTTTAAGTGCCTTTTAAGTTTGGCTGCAAGCCAATGTACATGAAAGTAAAGTCCGATGGATTCTACATTGCTACAGTGTACAAACACCGGAATGAGAAATCAAAGGAAACAGACTCGCCACAACGAAATACCTATCTGTAAAGTTATTGGCTACTCGCAACTTTTATCAAAAGCTACGAATTTTAAAAAATCTCTGTGTTTTTGCCAGAGAATTCCTCGCTGAATATTGTTTGAAGGTAGTCCTCTAAGTAGCATTTTCCCCCTAAGTAACAAAATTCTTTCTTTCAAACATTACTTCGTTTTTTGCATCAATGATTATATAATAAAATTTCCAATTGACTAATATTTTGTTATTTATCTCCAAAATGGAAAACTTCAGACTAAGTTCTTTAATGTTATATTTTAATACTAAATGAATTTTAACAAAAATTACTATGTAGAAATTTGTGATTATTTTTCTCATAATTATTAATTGTTCAACCTTTTTTAAATACATCAAATTTTAATTCATCCAAAGTGAAGAATTACATATACAATTTTACATGAAGCTGACTATCGCCGATATCAAGCCTTCAAGAATGAACCCTTGAAGAGTCGTTGGTAAAAGGTTGTTTGGGACTTTAAAAAACAAACTGAAGTATTTTTTCTCTCTCAATATTTCACACCCAGAATAGAACGAAAATACCAGTTTCATAGAAACCAGAATCATAATGATGTAGATAAAATTTTCTAACAAAAGATGTTTATCTGCGTTTTCTGATAATACAAGCTGATTTGTGTGAATTTGAAACTGTTTTACTTATTTTTTAACGCATTGAAAGATTTTGAGAACCCTTTAGAAAGTGTAATAAGATGATTATATTAATCACTTTCAATAAATTGTCCTTTCTCTGATCAATTTTGACTTAAATTTCGACCAGCTAGACAGTCTGAACGAGACGACTGGAGCTGAAAAAAACTGCCCGTTGGATGCACGGCCTGCCGCGCAAGCTAAAAAACGGTCATCAAAGTCCGAATTTCAAATATGGCAGACGTGGAAAGCAATGGTTGGACGCGAACATTCATCCGATTCTATTAAGCATGGGGAAGAGACATAAAGAGACCAAAGTAATGTAACCGAAAATAAGTACATATTTGTCGTATGAAAATGGTTACAATACTTCCCGAGTATGCATTATGGCGCTAGTGTGGCACGGGTATTACAATAGGAGCCGCCTACGTTGACATTTTACATTATTTATCACTGTGACATGAATGTGATTTACATAGATGGATAAGTTGTTATTTACAATAAGTATATAACTTACCAGTTTTAAATCTTGTACGCTTACACATCACAGAACTGATATCAAATTTCATTTAAATATAACAGTTTTTACATCAGTCAAAAAATTGTTCAAACGATTTAGGAATTTTGTATTTCTCTTTGAGTCTTCAGGTTATATTTACACGGACCATGACGGCGGCCATCTATACATGTGCCAAACTAGCGCCGCGATCGAGAAGATCTAGCAATTCGATGCGTTATGTACATAAGACAGAAAAATGCTCGTTTTTGGTGAAGTCAATGTACAGGACTTTGGTCTCCTTATGTCTATTCTCCATGCTATTACGCGAAGAGCCTTTAAACTGTGTTACCTTAAGATTGATCTCTTTCCAGCAGAATTATCCATGAATTATCTTTCTTAATGTATTAAAAATAATAAAATAGTTATATATTTACTTAATATATATTTTATTACTTATTATTTTAATGAAAAATTTTAGCACTGCCTGAAATCGATTATCAATTATCACCGTGTGGAAACAAAACTTTCGGGACTGACTTTCGAACATAATTAAGTATTTTTAGAACTAAAATATTTATCTCTATTCATAATTGTTAGATTCCTCAACTTAATAGAAATTATTCCTATAAGCCTAAATCATTCATAAAATTCTAAACTGTCATGGATTTCTCAATTTTTGTGTGCGAATTTGAATTTGGGGGACATGTCAACGAGTGGAAATTTCGGCTATATTTCAAATTTTCATGTTTAAACAAAAGCAACTAAATTTTTGAAACTTTGCTAAAAACGACTTCGATGTAAGCACATTATCCTAACATTATTTACAAAATCTATTGAATCGTGGAAATGTGTAAAACGACGGCAATTACATTTCACAACTTTTTGACAACGGCCCTTAAAACTAAATAATTTTTTATCATTTGAACATTCATGTTGGATTTGTAATTGATCAAAATATGTTTCATTGAAAGCATTAAAAATGGAAAATTTAACCCTTAAATGCCACCCGGAGTCATTTGGACCCAAAGGGTTTTCAATCGAAAATATTTTGATAATGCTTGCTTCAAATCAACTTTGTCGTCCCATCTATCGTTAGTTTGAGCCGTGGGTGGGGTCGATTGGACCCCATTGAGTCATTTACGTTGTTTACAGTGTGAAGCTGAGCGAACTTTTTTGTCAACGTTTTTGTCGATAATTCGTTGTTTCTGACGGTAAGTATTACTGAGTGATTAAAAAAATGTTATGACTCAACATTAACCCATTTTCATCACAAATAGCATGATGGCGTATAATTTACGACGTCGGACCATCCGAGAGATACTTTTTGAGGATGATAAATATGATGGAGCTTTCGTTGATTGTGCAGGCGAGAATTAAGCTAAAAACTCATAGACTTAGATTTTGTGTACATCGAACATTGTTTGCATATTATTCTCTAAATTTTGCACTTACAATTTTTTAAAAATTATTTCTGTATTACATAAGATGAACGTACATGAGCCAGTATTTGCGTTTATCCTTGCCCTGAATATTTCTACTTAATTCTTTCAAATAAATACCTTTCTCCTTAAATCAGCTTTTGAGACTAATTGCATGTTAAACAGCACTATTCAATTAATATTCCCTGAAAATTTTATGAAAAAATATTGAAAACTGAAACAACGATATCATTCTTAATACGAAGTGTCTGTTTTTCACTTTTTTTACTTATTGCATTATTTTTCACTATATGAACATCTGCATTTTTTATATGAGCAAAAGCATATTATTAACAAGGCTTTCAGGAACAACCACAATAAGTTTCAGGTGAGTATATTCAAAACCCGAGAAATTATTTAGAGTTTTCTACGCTGGGGTTCAATGAACCTCGTGTGGCACCTGTTGATATTTTTTTGACGTGTGGCATTTAAGGGTTTTAAACTTAAAAATTGTGCGTTTTTAAATTGATAAATTTCCAATTAAAACACGCAGAATATATCAGACAGAACTCTTCAAAATTAATAACAGTAAGGCCATGTGAGAGTAACCTCAACAGTTTTTTTCGCATTTTTTCCAAAATCAATTTGCCAACGGCGATACCACGCTGAAAACACCAGTTCTCGTAAGATCACTGAACTTAAGCAGTGTTGGGCGCGGTTAGTACTTGTATGGGTGACCGTTCGGGAATACTGCGTGCTGTTGGCTCGTCGTGGGTGTGGTGAGCCCACACTACACTAGTAGTAAATAATCCACCTAGAAACACTACCCGAATCGGGTAGTGTCACACCTACCCCGAAAGGCAAATGGCTTAATGGTATAAAAAAAAAAAATTTCATACGAAATGCGATATCGAGTTGAAAATGTGGAAAACTAAATATGAAGCACTACGAAACGCAGATCTGGTCCTAAATTTTTATAATTTTGGTAAAAAAAAAAATGTCTATCATTATACAAATTTAGGACCAGACCCGCGTTTCTGAGCGCTTCGTATTAATTTTCCAAATTTTCAACTCCATATCGCGTTTCGTGTGAACGTCAGTTCGTGTTGAAGAAATTTGGAAAAAAAATTTGAGGTTACGCTCACATGGCATTAAGTGAAAAATATTTATAATCAAATGCATAAGTTGAAATACGATGAATACAAAATTGGCCACTTTCAAGTTGAAAATGTTGAACATTAAACCTCAGAGTGAAATAAACATATTTAGACCAATTTTAATGAAATTGATATAAATTAGTGGTAAGAATAAAAAAAAAGTACCCTTTCGATACCTGATTTTTATGTTACATAATGGACTGATTGTGAGACGTGAGAAAATTAGATCCGAGTAACGGAGATTTTCGGTTTCCCTAAAATCTGAAAATATTTTTATTTTACATACCTGAAGGTGGCATAGGTTGCTGCGTGACTCTACGCATCGTGCCTGCGTTAGGAAACCTGGCCTGTTGACCCATTCCAATCCCAGCATGCATCATTTGCGCCTGAGCTGCTGCCTTGTACTCAGGAGGCGGTGGCCTCACACCTCCCATGTTTCCTGACATGTGCTGCTGCTGTTGCTGTTGCATCACCTTAAAAAATTATTATTAATTGAAAATTCCATTTTTTAGCCGAGTGATTATTCAAGTCTCAAAAAAATTCAAGGCCGTATCAATTTTAACAATTCAATACTCAAACGCTCCGTTTTATTTTGTATACAATAATTTCAAAATGGAAGCCTCATACTTTAAATTTAAACAGTTCATTCGAATTGAACGATTATTTAATATTGTCGATATTATCAGAAATGATTCAATTCCGAATCGAAGAATAAAAAATATGTTTCTTCTTAATATATATGGCAAATAAGTCTCAATGATAAGCCATGTCAGACTAATCTCAAATTAATTTAATTGACATGTTTGCGTAATTATGAATAAAATGCACTAGGGAAGGTTTATCTACTGCTAAATGTTTATAATTGCAAAAAAATGTAAACATTTTTTCCTAAATATAAACATCTAGCAACAGATAAGACAATTCCATAGTGCCTTTCATTTGATTAGCTACTTACATTTTCAACTCGATAGCTGATTTCGAAGAAGATAAAAAGTTCAGAAGTCAAAAAAGTGAAAAAAGGAGACTCGCTATATTTTCTGAATATATATTGGAACTATTTACGCATCTAAATATTCGTAACTTGAAAATTGGCTTTTTCCAATATCAAAAAAAAATCTATTTACAACTAAATACTAAAAAACTAATCAATAACAATATTTGCAAAAGTTGAAAATACATTTTTTTAAATGTCATTTGTTTCAAGGCAGATTAGAACAGACATCGTTTTATAGGTAAGATTAAATGGGAATCGTGCCTTACGTACTTGAAGTATATAAAAGTATAACATTTTTTTTAAAAGCATAAGAAATTATCGTTTTGAGAGTTCGTGATATTTCACAAATTCCGGATAATAATAAGTATTTCTTGTGTTATCACTGT
Source organism: Andricus quercusramuli (assembly GCA_932178445.1). Taxonomy (NCBI): domain Eukaryota; kingdom Metazoa; phylum Arthropoda; class Insecta; order Hymenoptera; family Cynipidae; genus Andricus; species Andricus quercusramuli. The sequence continues at coordinate 99,397 of CAKNXH010058411.1, read as the reverse complement.
TGCACGAAGTATCACGATAAAATCATGATGGCAATGCACATATTATCTCCTTCCTGAAAGAACTAAAAACTTACAGAAAATAATTTGCGTAAACATTTTTTATGTAAATTACAGCGTTCGGTTTCTTGAAATTTCTTGCTTTTCGAAAAAAGTAGTGAGCCATTTTCAGGCCTCTTTAAGGCCCCTTTGAATTTCTAAACACCCAATGACTGTTCAGCTGAAATAATGAGAAACTGGTTTAATTTTAATATTGAAAAATTCGTCAAAAAAGCTTCCCAGGATTTTCCAGATACATTCTTCAGAAATATTCTAGAATTAAATTCTTCTCTACAAAAATGTCTTAATGAAATGCGGCTTCAGTCTATGTAAAAAATTATGCGATTTTATCTCACATCAGGTATCAGATAAGAAACCTAACAACTTTTTAAAATAATCTATGCAGAAAATTACAGAAGAAAGAAATAGAAGTAATGTATCGAAATGTTCTGAAGTATGTTTTGCCAGAGACCTGGTGAACTTCAACTGACTTCAACAGTCGAATGAAAATTCATGAAAACGAACGTTATAAGGAAGTAAATGTACGATGGAAAAATAGAGTGTATTCCGAGTAGCCAATTGTGTGACACGTTCAATAACTGGAGTAAAACGACGCACACCGAACTAAAAACATTGTCTCGATAATGATTGCAGTACAAAATGAGTCATCTGCTAATGACCCCGTTATCCACGCTCAGCCCACGTGAAGAAATTAATATCTTACTTAGTCTAGTCAACCGTATATCGATATTTAATACTATAATAAGATCAATGCTATACTAAAAGAAATGTGCAGAATTAAGAATCAACTGGTCATCATTTTCAAACAGAATCAATAGTAATAAAATCAACTATAATGGAGATTAATCATTGAGTCAGTTAAAAATAAATTTAAATATGTTAAGTTAAATCCATCGAATCAATACAAATTCAATTAAGTGAAAGTGAGTAGCTTTGCGGCCAGAAGAGTGGTCACTAAAATCTAAGAAAAACATTCCCGGCCATTACAAATTTTTTAGCTTTCTGCATCTGTTTTCAATTCCAAGCATTTCAAAATTGATATTTCGAATTCAGCAATTTTGAGTTCCAACGACCGATAATGTTCAATTACAAACTGGAATTCTTTTAATTTGAACACATTAATTTCTAACAATATTTACAATTAAAAACAGCCGCCTTCAAAATTAAATAAATTAAAATCTAAAGCCTAAAAAATTAGACAATCTCCAAAACTGAAGTATAATAACTGAGTATAACATTTATATAATAACCCGGTTATATCGCGGTAAAAATTATATTTTTGCCGGTTGCCTTTCCAGCGACTAAATTATTAATTACACAATACTAATTGCTTTATCATATAAATTCTGAAAAGGATTAAACACTTATATATAATATTAACTCATTATAAAATTATTAGAAACTTATAATGAGAGATATAACTATATATTATTGTAATAGCGATTTGAAAATCTACTAATTTTTTACAAAATAAATCGTAGGTCGCTAGTAGTTTTAGGCGATATTATTAGCGTTTTTATGAACAAGGATGAAAAACTATAGATTTTTGGTTTTCGATGGGAAATTATACATAGTACTTTTATGTCCAGAAGAGACCGGAACTGTGTGCATTTTATATCTGAAGAAAAAATTGAACACGAGCGCGTTGGCATTGGCCAACTTTAAATAGGTTTTTCTCCAAAAGCGATTTTTCGAAGTTTCAATTTTAAAAGTGATCAGGTGCCTCGCAAGTTTTCAACGACGATATTTATTGCAAAATTTAAAAATAAAATTAATGCTATGTCTAAATCTGATTTCGAATGAACTAAGGAAAGTTTTCAAGGGTTAATCTGCCAAGTGAACATCAGAAATCTGTTCGGCTTTGCTTTCTTGGTAAAAAGTTTTCATTCATTATCTCGTCGTCTGAGAAACAGTTTCTCCGACTATCGGGATATTCTCTCACTTTTTTCAACATAAGGGAACCAAAATTGCAAAGAACGAGAAGTACCTGTTGCATACGCGTCTCGACTACCATTTACGGATAATTTAATCTGTCCGATAATAGTGCGAGCACAAAGCGTACGTCATCCTATCAACTGCTTTACCCTTCTACCGTTCAATCGCGCTAACTAACTGCAATTGAACCGCTGGCGATCAAAAGGGGATACGCCCGAAACGCCGTCGTTTTAGTTGGCCCCTGGGTCATATTTTTTTCAGGTCAAATTTTAATTTGTTAATAACATATCCCAATAGGAAATTTTATTGCGCATATTTTTAGTCCTATAAATAAATGTGATAACTTTATTAGTTTTCGAAATAATCAAGAAAATGTTATTTTTTTCTGGAATCGCAAAATATGAATTTTTTGTCTTCAACTCGCCACAAGTTCTACAATAATAGGAATTTTGTGATAAAAATTTCAGAAAATATGCACCATCATATAACGAAACTAACCTGACTTGTAGAATTTCAATTAATTGTCACTAAAAATTTATAACGATTTTTATTCTTCTCATTGCGTAAATTAGATATTGAAAGTTTCAAACGCTTCGGGAGTCGAACGAATTTTCAGAAAATTAAAATTAACGGTCACCTAAACTTTTTTTAGGATTCAAGGAAGTTTTTTGGAAAATATCAGGCAATTATGTTGTATAGTTTTAAAGCCACAATTGATATAAGATCTCAGCACCGACCCGGACGCGTGCTAGCTCGTCCTGCAATATCAACGTATGTATAACAGCGGGCGATTGGGAGGTCAAGCCGGCTATCAAAATAATAATGAAGACATTATCATTTACATTTGTTTATTATTTTTCAATAACAAATTATAAAAATTAAAACTTACTTTTCTTTTACACCGTCCTTTATAGTTTTAGATTTAGTAATACATTCCTTCCCCTACAATATAACATAAGTTTTGTAAACTTTTTGATTAAAAGAAACATCTAATCATTGAATGTTCTCCATTAATTTCGTGATAATTTGATATTTAAAACTTTTTACATTTTCAATAGTAGAATTCAATGTAAAAGATTATATTAGACTCTTTAAACTAGTTTTAAAATACAAGATTTTTTAGAAAAAGCTATTAAGAAATCAAATAAAAAATAATAATAGGATATTAAAATTATCAGAAAAGTTAATTTTTAATTTTCTCTAATACTTTTAAGTAGTACCTTATTTCAGGAACATTTTTTCTTATTCTTCAACCAATTTTCTTCACACCTATTTCTTTTCCTGCCTCGACCCATATTTAGGTTCTTTTTATTTTAAGTAAACTTAAACTATCCTAAACAGAATATTATATGCTAACACTTTTTTACAATAATGCTTCTGTGCATTATGTTCTTTATGAGAGAATCAAAATAAACATATGCTTTTTTGTTTTGGTGTCCGGCTTAACCTTCCAATCGTCGGCTGTTATATAGACGTTGATATTGCAGGACGAGCTAGCACGCGTACGGGACAGCGCTGAGATCTTAAATCAATTGTCACTTTAAAACTATAAAACATAATTGCCTGATATTTTCCAAAAAACTTCCTTGAATCCTAACAAAAGTTTAGATGACCGTTAATTTTAATTTTCTGAAAATTCGTTCGACTCCCGAAGCGTTTGAAACTTTGAATATCTAATTTACGCAATGAGAAGAATAAAAATCGTTATAAATTTTTAGTGAGAATCAATTGAAATTCTATAAATACCGTTAGTTTCGTTATATGATGGTGCACATTTTCTAAAATTTTTATCACAAAATTCCTATTATTGTAGAACTTGTGGCGAGTTGAAGACAAAAAATTCGTATTTTGCGATTCCAGAAAAAAGTAACATTTTCTTGATTATTTCGAAAACTAATAAAGTTATCACATTTATTTATAGGACTAAAAATATGCGCAATAAAATTTCCTATTGGGATATGTTATTAAAAAATTAAAATTTGAACTGAAAAAAAATATGACCCAGGGGCCAACTAAAACGACGGCGTTTCGGGCGTATCCCCTTTTGATCGCCAGCGGTTCAATTACTCAAATCAAATCTCGAGTATCGTTCATTTACAAACTAAAGTATTTTTTGCCTTTCTCATAAATTATATAAGAACAATTATTCTTAAATTAAAACGATTTAATAAACTGTTTCAATCTTAATAGTAATATTGATTAAGGTATTACTGGCGCGAACAAGCAGGTCTCGGGAAAAAATATGTAATATTATTATACTTCCATGAATTATAATATAACACAGGTTAACCAAATGTCGCCGATGTATCTACTGATATAAGACATATTACAATGGAGTCTCACCTATTTCCCCTCTCCCTTATTTCCCGTCTCCTCTATTTCTTGTCGGCTGTACACGGTTATTTCCATTTGCGCCGTTCCGGCACCTCCCACTACGGTCCCTGTATATTCTCCTCCGCGTTTGTGGCTGACCAATTAAAAAGAGACCCGAAGAGTGGGAAACCTTTAATAGAGTATTGTAGTATGGCTGAGACTATTTCGCCATACATACGTGGCGAAATAGCCGACGGTAGCTTATTTCGACATACAGTCATGGCCAAATAAGGACGGTATTTTATTTCGCCTGTCAGAATAATGCAGGAGGGAGTGAAGTTCAAAATAAGGAGAGTGGTTTATTTATTATTATCTAGTATATTATAATGAACACATTAAACATTAAAAACCTTTTTATTTTTTGTGTTTTTGTTTGCTTATCTATTAAATGTTTAATTCTATAATAGAGACATTCTATAAGTTCAATGTGGGGTAAACCATTTTTGTGGCCACGAGAATTTTTTTCTCGAAAAATTAAACTTTTGAATTTTTTTCAGTCAACGATATATTTGAGAAAAAGTCTATGATGAACAACATATGTAAGAGGCGAATGGTTCTGTGACTTGAAGTTAGTTGCATGATATGAAATGGATTCGAACCGGAAAATTTATTTTTATTTTCCTAAAATTGAAATGTTTTATTCGCAGATAATAGAAAAGTAAAATGATATTCAAATTTCGCGCATTCGATTTTTGCGCCACTTAACAGCGATGATCAGAACCACCTATGAGCACTGTCTTCGATATTTTGAGGTTAACTCGCCTCACATGTTTCGCTGGTGCAATTTCATTATAATGATATAATATTATAATTCATTATAATCTACTATATAATAATGAATAACCTACTCCGCGTATTCTGAATGTCACCCCCTCCTGCATTATTCCGACAGGCGAAATAAAATACCGTCCTTATTTGGCCATAACTGTATGTCGAAATAAGCTACACGGAAAAAATTTGTACTTGAGGAATTACTGAACTAGTTACGTTGTGGCGGATATGGGAAAAATTCGGTGAATTAACAATAACTGTTCTGTAAATCATTTCGAACTGTTGTGTCATAATTACAGAACTGATAATAAGTACTAAAAGTCGGTGCGGTAAAAGTTCAAAATTACTATTACGAATAAGTTGAAGAGAAACTACATCTGTGCTGTGAGAACCACGGTTCTCGGTCGCTTAAAATTACAGAACTCTACTGTGGTTTGAAATACACGGACGTGGTGGCGCACTACACACGTGTATGTCGCAGCACAGTTGCGATACGACAGTACAGTTGCGGCAGTGTGTGTCAGTGTTGTGCGTCCCGGCATCGCATCAGCGAGATTCAATAAAGAATCGCAAATCAAAATTACAAAAACAAAAAATCAATGGAAGTTATGTGTCTTAAAAATTGCTGAAATACCTAGGCCATAAAATTAAGAAAAACAGCCTCGTAACGATGTTGTCAGAAAACGGCCCAGAATTTCATCTCGTTCAAGCCATTCTCATATTTGATTATGATTTTCAAATAATTTCAAAATTGCTTGGTGACTGTTTCTTCGATGAGCACTTACAGGCATTCAAAGTTTTTGACGACAATATGTATACTTATTGAGTTCTGAATTTAAAAGATATAGCTTCTAACACAATCATTTATCTGTTAGAAATAAATTGGGCGACGGTTATAACTACATATTGCGAAGCTGTGGATGTAACTCCTTATGTAAACAGAGATCGAAAATTTGGACGATTACAATACACTCTCATGAATGAGAATGTAAAAATAGGTGTACCACGAAAATCTCTAAATCTGTTCTTCTTCTCATCACCACGTACATTTCGCATTGGTCCCAGTTTTTTCTATATCTTAAAATAATTACTTTGAAAATTGGTCAACAATTGCTGTTGTGAGGTTTGAAAATTTTGTACGACTTTGGTAACGAAGTTAACTCTCGTTATTCAACACAGCGTTGTATCTGAATTCGAAATATTTTCAAATTTAATTTTCTTGACAAAAAATCTCATTAATTAAAAATTTACTCTGAAAAGTGCTTCATTAATGAGTTCCGTAAATTAGGTGACTTCCTAAACCCTAAAATGTATAATAGTTCGTTATTTTGACTTCGTCGAAGCTAGAAAATGTTGAACGTTTTAAATAATTTATTTAAATTGTTCTCAACCTTTACTGCACAAAATAAACAATTTTACTGATATAATCAAAATAAAGTTATCGCATAGTAGATAAAGACTTAATTTTGTCAGTAACGGATGGAAGTGGTTTTGGTAGTATGTAGTAGACTTATACCGCAATTTCAGTAAAATATACATACAGTTGACAGGGTGATTAGATCAGGAACTGTTTTAATATTTAAATAACCTATTTATCCCAGATTTTTCCATTTTTCTTCTTGAGAGTTATTCATCTCAAAAAATATAAGAACCCCATATAGAATTAGTGAAATAGAATTAGTGAATAAAAATCTGATAAAATTCAAAGAATTTAAGGTGAACTAAAAGCCTTAAAATTGAATTTAAAAAATTGGTAATTTAAATAATCAATTGAATTCAGTGGTTTTTAAGGGTATTTAAAATAATGTTAAAAAACTGTGAAATGGGTGTAGATCTGAATTTCATAATGTGGGTAACCCTTGAAATGTTTGTTTTAATTTTTTAAAAGAAAAGTCACTAAAGTGTTATTTTCATTTTAAAAAAGTGATTAAAAAGTTTTTTGAGAAAAAAATAACTAAAAGTGACTTAAGTGTGGAAGATCTGTTTACAGAAAATTCGAATTAAATTCAAAATGCAAATTTTCATTCTACCTCAAACATGTATTTTTTCTGTTTATTAAATATTATAAAAATCTTGAAAGTTAGGTGTCTCATTATGTTGCACGTAGCAAGTTTCACTTTGTGAATGTGAAAAATAATCTGCTATTTGTAATAATTTTATGTAAATTCAAAACAATTGTGACATTTATATTTAATTTAATGGAATATTTTTCGCTATAATTAGAGGAACTTCTTTCAATAATATACAATTTTCTCGAATCATATAAGATTTTCTGTAAAATCTATAGAAAAATGTATCCTTTCACCTTCCTGGAGAATAAACCTAGTTTTTTTTCTCTATAGAAAGGTTAAGTACGTATGTAAATAAATGTATTAACAAGAGTTTTCCATACAAAATTTGTTTTATTTCATATCTTAAACCTTTTGGAAAGTAGAGGAATTGGTTTTAAATGATTTTTAAATTCAGTGTCTTGATACGCTAATTTCTAAATATCATTTCAAATTCTCAAAAGTTAAATTTTTTGTATTAAAAATATTTTTGAAACTGGAAATTATATTTCAGTTCAAGTAAAATAATAATGATTGTTGTCTTAATCTATGAACTAAATTTTCTTCTATTCAACACAAATATTTTTTTTTACAAGCCCATTACTATAGAAAGAAACATTTGTACATAAAAAACGGATCCTGCTATACTGAACATTAATGAAAACTTTTATAGTTAGATCGTCTCACATTTAAACGTTAAAAATTAAAACATCTAATACATGAATTATTATGATTACGTTTAAAATTTAACAATCTTTTAAATTAATTCAATTTTTTTTAATTTACAATTTCACAATTAAAAAGTGTGAAATTCGGCATTATAAAATCAGGGTGTCTCGCGACACGGGAAATCCGGGAATTTGCCTGGAATAATAAAATTATACGATTCAATGGTAACACCTTTGAAATTTACTAACCAAAACCAGGAGCAGGTAATCCATCTGTCTACTGATGCCAGAATAAAAGTGTAAGATTTTTTTGATTTTTTCTAATAAATTCCTGACCGCATTATCGTCCTGAGTTTTGAATTATAAATGTATTGGCATTGAAGCTTAAAATTGTTTTCATTTAAACGCTGAATACCTTACGCGTATAAAATGGAAGCTCTCAATATTATTCAATGGAATAGTTTTAAATTAAATTACATATAAATCCAAGTTTTTATTTTTCATGCTCTAAATAGAAGAATGAATCAATACATTTAAAAATTTTGAAAATTACATAATTTTGAAGCAATTTTTTATTAGAAACATTAAAACTTAAACATTTTTCAATTAATGGTTTGAAATCAAATTTTTAATTTAAAGCCGTTTGCAATAAATTGGTCAGTTGTTATTTATAAATTACAAATTTCACTTGCAGTTTCAAAATTCAACAAAATGAAATACTTAAATTTCTTACCTTAAAAGGCTAAAATTTGCACTTAACGATTGAAGACTTTATATTTGAAACAACTCACTTTCAAATTGTTTAATTTTGAATCTTTGATTTATAACTGCTTATTTTAAATTAACAACCCAATACTGCCAAATATTTTAAAGATGCCTTTTTTAATTAAAAAATTTCAATTCGCAATGAGTTAAAAATGAAATATTTAAAACTGAAACTATATTTGAACGCGTATCATTTGAAATTGAATAAAATATATTAATTATGAGTCTATTCAATTTGAATTATTTTAAAATTGAAAATAGTTTATAAAGTTTCAATCGAACGTTTATACTTGTTTAACTGCAAAATTTGCCGCTTTCCGGTTTTCCGTGTTTGAAAAAATTCTGGATATTTCCCGGTCCAGCGGCTACCACATTTTACAATTATTAGTATTAGGATAAAAAATTCAAAATTCAAAAGGTTGAAAAAATAAATTTTTCCCGAAATTGTTTTCATGTTTTTGTAAACATCAAAGTATATATTTGTTCTGGCAAAGTTTTAATTATAAGGTTTTTTCCGAGCTTTACTTTCTATTCGTATTAATATTTACTTCAATCATTGTTATACTATTTTTAATCTACGCATATATGTTGGAATTTTTACCAATGCATTTTCTTATAATTTTTGTATGTTTTGTTTTGAGCGAGTTTTGGATTCGTAGGGATGGTTAAAAGAACAAGACACTTGTACTA